>PVIW01004742.1:0-123542 GCA_004026585.1 Noctilio leporinus | reverse complement strand
TTATTTTTAGAAAAAGGGGAAGGTAGAGAGGCAGAGAGGGAGAGAGGCATCAATGTATGGTTGTGTTTCACCTGCCTCCAGCCACAGACCTGACTGGAGACCTGGTTTGCAACCTGGTTATGTGCCCTGGCTGGGAATCGAACCTGCAACCTTTGGGTTCGCAGGCCGGTGCCTTATCCACTGTGCTACCAGCCAGGGCGAGATTAAATGCTTTTTTTCTTCCTTATGCCCCAAGTTGTTGATTTGCTTCTTGGCTTCATCCTCTCAACCTGGTTCCCTATAGATTTTTCTTTATTTCACTTAATGCAACCATCGTTTCTGCCTGGATCTTTTTCATGTTGTTGCAATACCCAATGAATTTTTTGGGCATCCTTATCATCAGTATTTTGAACTCTGCATCTGATATGTTGCTTATCTCCATTTCATTTAGTTCTTTTTGTGGAGTTTTATTGTGTTCTTTGATTTGGGCCTCATTTCTTTGCTTCATTTGGCAGCCTCCCTGTGTTTGTTCCTGTGTATCAGGTAGAGCTGCATTAACTCCCTGTCTTAGTAGCATGGCCTACATATTGTGTGAGTCAGAGCCTTAGGTAATTGCCAGGGCGGGACAACCTGCTTCACCACTTTGTGGCTCTGTGTTGGAGGAGGGCTCCAGGAGGGGACAATGCCACTGCCTGGCTTCTGGAGGTTTGCCTTGGAGGAAGCTGTCTCCCAGCACTCACCCTTTCTCCAGTCACTTCACTTTCTTCCTGTATGTGACTGGTATTTTTCCAGCTGTTGTCCTGGCGCTGAATCCCAGAGGGGTGGACCTGTGTGGGCCCTACAAGAGGAGACTCCTGATAATCTGACAGCTTCTTCCACCACCCAACCCCCATTGGTTTTTGCAGCCAGAAGTTATGGGTTCCTAGGGCTAGAACCCTGGGCTGTGTGGTCTGGCCTGAGGCTGGGATTACTTCCTCCCAATTTTTATCTGCCACACCAGCATGTTGGACCACCCCTTCTACTGCCTCGCCTCACCACACCATGTCTCTGCCCCTCCTACCTTTCTGGATGAATGTGGCTTCTTTAAATCCTTTGTTGTCAGACTTCCATACAGCTTGACTTTCTCATGGTTCTGGGTGGTATTCGTTTTGTTGTCTAGTTGCAATATTTTCTGTAGTCATGTGAGGAGGTCAAGCATGTTTATCTACACTTCCATCTCAACCTGATATCTCCTAATTTGTACTTCTCCATCCCTTTACTTTTTCTGCCCTGTTCCCCAACCCCTTCCCACCTGGCAACCATCAGTGTGTTCGCCGTTCTTATGAGTCTGTTTCTGATTCGTTTGCTCATTATATTATTCTTTAGATTGCACATATTAGTCAAATCACATGGTATTTATCTTTCTCTGCCTGACTTAGTTCCCTTAGCATAACACCCCCTAGGTCCATCTATGTTGTCTCAAATGGTGAGATTTCATTTTTTCAATGGCCAAGGAATATTCCATTGCTATGTACCACTTCTTTATCCATTTACCTATTGATGAGCACTTGGGTTGCTTCCAAATCTTGGCTATTGTACATAATGCTTCAGTGAATAGTGCATATAATCTTTTTGAATTCGTGTTTTTAAGTTTCTTTGGATATATATCCCAAAGTCAAATTGCTGGGTAAAAATACTATAACTTTATAGTGGGAATATTGCAGAACCACCTTCAAAATTCAGGTTGTGTACCCACTGAGCTAGTAGCCTAAACATCAAGACACTGGCCCTTGGAGACCGAGAAAAGCTAATATTGGATTTTGCCAGCGTGCCTGGGAGAGCAAGATCTCTCAAATCTGTCTTTTCCCCAAAGCACATTATGGAGTTTTTGTGCAGCTAGGGATTAGAGGAGGGGCAGTGCCAGGAAACTGAGAGAGAAGTCTGTGTTTCTTTAGTCAAAGATAATATTTGGTGCAGCCAGACTTCTGGGCAGCAGCTGGTCACAGCTGCTTTGGAGCCATGCTTTCCTTCTGCAAGACACACTCATAAATTCTCCTCACCCACCTGATGTTGTCCGCTTCTCCTTGACAAGGAGGTAGCACCTCAGCAACTTAAAATTGCATTTGTGACAACCGAAGAGCCGTTCACATGTGAACAAATGTGTATCCAAGAACTCAATTAATTAATTGTCACTGCCAAAAATACCAGGGGCATTAAAATCACAAGGGGTTTGGCTACAGGGAACTAGAAAGTATAATATAAAAGTGATAGAGTTGTGCGGCTCCTTACATGTTGTGATTGTATATCACCCTAAACACAGCAGTAGAAGAGGAGGAAGAGCTCATGCTCCCCAATATCCAGATGTGGAAACTGAGGCAAGAAGCGATTACATGCTTTGGTCAAGATCACCTATCTATCTGGTGTATCACAAACCCAGGTCCGTTGATCTGTTAAGTCCAGGGATTTTCATACACACATGCAGACGAACACATTATTTTGTATCATTGGGACATATTTCACTAGCATTTGCGTGATACCCTTGGACTAAAGAGGAAAGAGGTTGTAGTGCTCTATGGGCTGGCAAATGAAGACACAGGAAGGAAAGTCAGCGTTGAATGTTCAACGGGTTGCCTGAGTTAGCTTGATGACATTGTGCCTGAAAAGATTTTGCTTTGATTTTAGTTTCCATTTTAATGTTGTGTGTGTTTTCTCCCTTAGTCCCTGTTCTGGGAAAATAACCAGTTTCTTGTTACTGGCTATGCGGAGAACACCCGGCGCTTCATGCCCCTGAACCTCGCTCTGTATGGTAAGGTCGCAGACCTCCTGACCTGGTGTCGACAAAAAAGCGCCTTTGGTAAGACTCCTGCCCGGCTCTCAGGAAAAAGAAGAGTTCTTATTTACCATGCGCTTGCCATTTGTGTCACATGTGTCCATACGCCGTTTCCTCATATGACCCCCTAACCCCCATGTTCTGAAGTAGGTGGTAATCATAACAGTTAACAATAACAATAACAGGTCTGTTCTAAGCACTCTACATATATTAATTGGTTTAACCCCTGAGACAGCCCCATGAGATAGGTCTGATCCTAATTCCCATTTTGACAAATAAGGAAATCGAGGCACAGCAAAATGGAGCAACTTACTCAGGGTGCCTAGTTAGTAAGCGGCAGAATCGGACCTTCTAACTCTGGAGCTCATGCTGTCAACCCTGCTCAACTCGACCTCATTTTCCAGAAGGGGAAACTGAGGCTTAGGGGACGTAAATCACTTGAAGAAGGATAAGCCAGCATTCAACTCTCTTCTGACGGATCTGAAGCCTGGGCACTCAAATGCCACTCCAGCAGATAGTTTGAGATTAAAATTCCAGTGAAAGCTAAAATTATAAAGACTGGCCTGATGAACTTAGTAACTGCTCCCCCTCTTCATCCAACTCCCAGGCTAGGAGCTGGCCACATAGCGTCCCCGTCTCAGGGAGCTTTGTGATGGACCTGATGCAGCAAGGACTGAGTGCTCAGGAGAAGCAGAGTGAGCCACCAGCCTGGACCAGGGTGCCTGGGGAGCTTCCTGGAGGCGCTTGTCTCTGGATGAGTCATAAAGCAGGAGCAGGAGCAAGGCCAGCAGGGAAAGGTGGTGGAGGGCAAAGAGTTCCCTTCTCAAAGGCTGGAATTTCTTCCTCTGAGTGTAGGAGAGTCAACTCTAAGTGTAAACCCACGTGCAGTTCTGTTTATCTTCTTCCCTTCATTCATCCATCCAATGGAAATTCGTAGAATGCCTACTGTGTGCTAAGTCCTCCTCTTCTAGGCACTGGGAACATAGCACAGAATAAAACAGGAAAATAATACCCATCCTTACATTATGAGGTGAGGGAGCTAAGACAATAAGCAGGCAAATAAAGTATATAATGCTCCATAAGATTGTAAGGGCTACAGATGAAAGCAAAGCAGAAGGACAGGAAGTACTGGGCTGGGGAGGAGGGGAGAGGGGGTGTGGCAATGCCACAGAGGCCCAGGGAAAGCCTCACTGAGAAGCTCCTCTCTGAGCAGAGACCTGAAGGGGATGAGGAAGAGCATTTCCGAACGGAAAGCAGCAGTGCAAAGGCCCTGAGCTGGGGGTGGGTCTGGCATATGAGAGTAACAGCAGGGCAGTAAGTAAAGAAGAAAGTAGGCTGCGAGGTTGAAGGACTAGAGGAGGCCCAGGGGACCCCGGAAATTGCCAGGACTCTGGCTTTCACTGTAAGAGAGGATGCCCTGCAGGATACAGGTCGGATGGTCTTCCAGTGGAACAGGGAGTGACCAGCGACTGGGAGGCCTTAGTCTGGTTATCATGCAGAGGGTGGGAGGAATAGCAGAGGCATGTGACGGAAAGAGTATAAAAGGAGGGAGAGTGGGGTGTAATACAAAATAAATGTTGGTCTTCGTCCACCAGTTCCTGGCACACAGCTTCTAAAACCCTTGGAATCTGAGAAGAGGTGAAAGCGTCTTTTGTATGGCTGAAGCTAGCTTTAATCACGCCTGGTCACCAAGGCATGATTAGGGTGTCGGAACTTTTAGCTCCACCCTCTGTCCTCCGGGAAGCGGGAGAGGGGCTGGAGGTAGACTTAATGATCAATAGCCAATGATTTAATCAACCAGGCCCACATGAAACTTCCATTAAACCCCCTAAACAAGGGGTCCAGAGAGATTCCAGGCCAGTGAACATCTGGAGATGCTGGGGTGATAATGCATTCAAGGCTGGTCATCGAAGCTCCATGCACCCACCTTCCATGCCTTGGCTCTACATTTTTTCCAGTTGCCTGTTCCTGCGTTGTCTTCTTTCGAATAAACCAGTAATCATACATCAGGTGTCTTCATGAGCTCTGTGAGCCGTTCTAGTAGATTACAGAACCTGAGGAGGGGGTTGTGGTCACCCCATGAATGGGTAGTCAGTGTGTTCAAAGGGGTCAGCTTGCAGCTGGTGTCTGAAGTGGGGGAAGCCATGGGGTCTGAGCCCATAACCTGTGAGTGTCTGTGCTAGCTCCGCATAGTGTCAGACTTGGATTGTAGGATACCTGGTCTGGAGACTTTGGAGAATTGATTGTTGTCAGGAGGGGTGTGAGTAAAGCAGCTCAGGAAAAACATCCCAGAAAGCCACAAGATCACTCCCCACTTCTCTGATCCTACCAGGGGTCTTTGTTTAAAAAGACAGCAAAGTGCAGAGTTTAGGATCAGCAAAATGATGGCATGTTCATATCGTGGAGCCTATGGGGCCACAAACAGTGGTGATCAGACTTGATTTCTGTCGATCCTCAAAGTGCCTGTGACATATCAATATTTTTAGGTGAAAAATCAAGTTAATTCAAATAAAAAATATATACACACAGACATACGAAAATATACACATGAAAAAAAGTAAAAAAGACAGCACACCTGAATTGTTCATCGGAGTTCTCTCTGGGAATTTGAAGTCGTGCATTTTTTTCGAATCCATATTTACTATGGTTTTTATTTTTGTAATTTTAATGTATGACTGGTAAGAATAAAATATTTGTAACAAAGAGAATTTTTCAACTAGGTAAATGGCCATTAATAATACGAGTTGTTCATAGTCTAAGAGCAAGAAAGTATAAAACAGGGACATACAGAAACTACTCGTGGGGGTAAATAGCACCCAAAGCCGTGGCTGTTAGAAATGGGAGCCGGAGCAGGGAAACTAGAGAGTTAGGCTCCGGTCCTCTGTGCCATGTAATATGCAGGGGACCTCTCTGAGGTGCGGAGATCTCTGAGAAACTGGGACAGTGGCCTGCAGAGGTGATAACCTGAACTATTTTCAAGCCTTAAGTAATGTAAAGAAATTATGCTCTCGAGTTTAGCAAGGGGCCTGGCATGTCCTTAAACATAATAGGAGGCCACATTTGCTGGACCCTGAACACATCACTTGCCTTCAGGTACACGTTTTCCCTGCTCGGTTTTTCCTGGAACAGCTTGTATATTACATATTCCCTTCTTTAATAGAATAAATAGTGAACAATTACCACCTATATCTGCTAAATTATGTCCTTCAAATTAATGAAATGTAATACATTTGAACAATTGTTTTTTATTTCTTTTTAAAAGGTTTTATTTACTTTTAGAGAGAGGGGAAGGGAGGGAGAAAGAGGAGAAGAGAGACACCCATGTGTGGTTGCCTCTCATATGCCCCCAACTGGGGGACCTGGCCCGCAACCCAGGCGTGTGCCCTGACTGGGAATCAAACTGGTGACCCTTTGGTTTTCAGGCCAGCGCTCAACCCACTGAGCCACACTAGCCAGGGCTGAACATTTGTATTTTAAACGTTATAAAGTGTCTCTTTTCTGGCCATGGGTGATCACTTTCAACTTTTCTTATATTTAAATACTTCCAGACCAGGGCTAATTAGAGAAGGCATTTCTTCCAGTAGAGCAAGGTTTCTGTGTTTTTAGTCCCTTTACTAGCATTCCAGTAGAGAAATAATGCAGCTAGCATGTTGGTGATTGGTCAGGCCCACTCACATAGCCACCGGCTTAGCTCTCAGCCATCCTTACATTTGTGCCAGGCAAAATCACAGAAATCCCCATATCATGGGTTGGGTGTCACTCACTAGGCTCCTTGTGCCTTGGTGGGGAGCAGAACGGTGACAACTCAACATGACCACATTGTGCAGAACCCAGGCTAAATATGTTTTGTGGAGCCAGAGAATATTTTAAATTAATTCTCCCCGAAATAACCTTTGAAGTGAAACGTGTTTGTCCGTTTCCCCCAGGACTTGATTACCAATCCTGCCCTACACCGAAAGATTGTGAGAACAACGCTGTAGATTCTTTCTGGAAAAGGGCTTCCATGCAGGTAATTCCGGGCTGGGTGGCTGGGTGACTGAGCACAGGTGGGACATGTGACCATGTGACAGAGGGCATCAGAGACGGGGCCATGGGGTCATTCCTTAACGCCTCAGAGTCTCAGTTTTCACCTTTGTCACATTCTTTCTTTCTAAAAAGATTTTCTTTATTTATTTTTAGAGCGAAGGGGAGAGAGGGAGAAAGAGAGGGATAGGAACATCAGTGTGTGTTTGCCTCTCACGTACCTACAACTGGGGGACCTGGCCCACAACCCAGGCATGTGCCCTGCCTGGGATCGAATCGGTGACCCTTTGTCTCGTAGGCTGGCACTCAGTCTAGGGGGCCACACCAGCCAGGGTGCAGCGTTCTGGTTCATTTTCTCTGCTCCGTGAAGATGCGTGGGTTTTAGGAGCTTCATGCGGCTCCTGGCACGGAGGAAATGTTCCGTGAGTGTTAGTCATAGATGAAGGTGTGAGTCATTATTACTCTTATATTATGCTTGTTTTTCGTACTTTAAATCAATGTGATTTTGATTGCTAAGTAAAATGGGGTAGTCCCTGCTTTCTAGGAGGCCCTGAGAACCCGACCTCTAGGTGTGGGAGTCAACAATGTTGACCAGACTGATGTCAGTGGTAGAGGAGGTGACAGAGAACTGAGGACAAGCTAGAGACGTAGAAATGGTGCCTTTAAGGTAAACCTGTTCCTCAGAGAATGTTGTCACCAGAGTTGATGACAGTTATCAGTAGCTTTTAAATGCCCTGGAGTACAGCTCACATGTTCTGTCACCAGAACATGTTAGAACGAATCTTAGAAGTAAAGAGAGTTACATCTTTAGCTCCGTGCTCAGCAAAGAGCTGTCCACTGTTAAATGCTTCTTGCATTGACTAAGTAGCCCATGGACTTCAGGGTCCTTCCACCAATTGCTGTGAACCCTTTCAGGGCTCTCTGTCCCTTTTGGTCCCATGTCCTGCTCTGCCTTCCCAGGTGCAGGGACTATCATTGATCAGGGTAAGAGGGACTTGGAGCAAATCCGCCACAGCTGCAGCTGGGAGCTGTAAGCAGGGTGCAGACAAGTGCACACATTCTGTGTCGTCCGTACCCGCCTGCCAGCTCTGGGGCGCCCGTGGGCTCCACTGTGAGTGCAGGCTCCGGGCAGTTGGCAGGGGCTGCCAGCGCCCGTCACTGAGCACAGGGCGGCTACAGCTGCGTCATCACTGGGACGCCCATCATTACCGCAGTGCAGTGGCCATGTCAGCATTGCATGTACTTGCATCATGTATGCTGCCTGGCCGATCTGCCTGACTTCAAAGTGTGCACCCCAAACACTGCGTTACACTGCCTCCAGCTCTGCGGTGGACCCCTCGTCACTGTGCTCGCATTTAGGAGCCTTTAGAACATGCTGGACAGTGAAGTGTGAGGAGCGGTAGTGAAGTGATAAGGAGAAGGTCTGAGTCAGGGTAGAGATGTGGTCAATAAATTGTATTAATATTATGATTATTTAAAAATTTTTTATTCATTATGTTTTAGAGAGAAGGGCAGGGAGGGAGGCAGAGAGGGAGAGAGACATCAATGTGTGGTTGCCTCTCACCTACCTCCAGCTACAGACCTGGCTGGAGACCTGGCTTGCAACCTGGTTATGTGCCCTGGCTGGGAATTGAACTAGCGACCTTTGGGTTCACAGACTGGCACCAATCCTAATAATATTATTTAAAATGATTTGGTCTTTATAACAGTCCATCCTACAGGAGGTAGGGAATCTTCCTACCCCTGTCTACAGGTTTGGAGAATATGAGGAGCCCTGTCATCACAACCAGCAATAAATAGCCCAACACTATGCAGTCTTTGGCCATTTCTTTGGGTTGATATCATATATCAACCTTGTAGCTTATCGAGCTATAAGACAAGACACAGAAAGAGTTCTGTCCAAGGCAAACCTGGAATCCCAACACTGCCGGCATGTAAAATTACATTACAGTCTAGCATCAGTAGGAAGTCCTACTACTGTGCTATCAGTATGTTGTCAACATGGAGAATGTTGACATTCTCCTGGGGAGCTGCATCTCTCCAATGCAGCCAACACTGGCTGGGGTGTTGACTTCAGACCACCCGGCTGGGCCGGGTTCGACAGCTTTCAGTGTGTATTCTATTTGATGAGGACTCCAAACAGTGCCATGGTGGTTACACTGGTTGCAAACCATAGTTCCCTCTCCGACCTGGGTGTCACCTCTTGCCCAGCCACACTTGTTACAGGGCTCTTAATAAGTGGAGGAGCTAGAGACCAAATTTTAAACCACCTTATCACCCTGCCTCACTGCATCTGCATCCAGTTTTTATTTAAAACTTTTTCTTTTCCTTTTTCTTTTTTAAAAGATTTTATTCATTATTTTTAGAGAGAGGGGAAGGGAGGGTGGAAGAAAAGGAAACATCCATGTATGGTTGCCTTTCACCTGCTTCCAGCTACAGACCTGGCTGGAGACCTGGCTTGCAACCCATGTATGTGTCCTGGCTGGGAATCGAACCAGTGACTCTTGGGTTCATAGGCCAGTGCTTAATCCACTGGGCCACACCAACCAGGGAAAGCTTTTTTCTTTTCATCAATGTACTAGCTCCTCATGATAGAAAATATAAATAAAATTAATCATCCCTATTCTTACAACTTCAAGGCGACCCCTTCGGCATAGTGACCTTGATATTTGTGGATGTCACCATGACTATTGGTACTGTTGGGAAGCAATCAGACCTGCTTGACGGGAGGGACACTTGTTTTGCCGGAGCCGGTGCTGGCCGTCTCTGTGCCGGAGAGCCTGCCCAGCCATGTGCACCCTAGTGCTGCATAATATGCGTCCTCCACACCTACCTCCGCCCTAATGTGAACAGTTCAGCAGGGAAGCTCCACGCTCCAGCAGCGTCTGAACTGGGGATCGGGAACCTTCTCCGGGCTGTCTCTTTCTCCCCAGACTTCGGAGCGTTTCTTTTTCACACGGTGCCGTTCATGCTCCGTTCACCACTTTTGCATCCTGCTTGAAACGGAAGCACTTCCTGTGTGGTGGCAGATCTTTTTAGACTTTTGTTAATGGCTGGCTAAAACTTCAGACCTGTAAGTACCGTCATTTGCTTACCATTTCCCTGGCGATTTGAGAGGTAGGTTGCAAACAACGCTGCAACACGCATCGTTGTACAACTTTTGTCCACCAGATGGTGCTCTTCACCAAACGGTTTTCTACTGGGGCGACGCGGCTTAAAAATATTAATTACACAGGGTTGAGGTGCACAACGCCACAGCACGTCATCTGTGCGCTGCATTGTGTGTTCAGCCACCAAGTATTTCTGGCTTGTCTCTGAGCACGTGACTTGCACTCCTCAGCCCCCTGAGGTTACTTTCTTGAGACTTGCACCGACAGGCCCAGGAGGCGTGAGTAGGAGTGACTTTGCAGCTTCCCGGTGGAAGATTGCCGCTGTCCTCTTCTTCCTTCCTGATAACCAGTGACATTGTAGATGTGGCAACTTCATCAGCTTGGGTCCTGGAGTAAGGGGGCCCAGGGGTCCTGTGATAAATATGTACCTTGAGCAAGAAATAAATCTAGGGCCCTGGCTGGTGGCTCAGTGGATAATGCCCCGGCCTGCGAACCCAAAGGTCGCTGGTTCGATTCCCAGCCAGGGCACATAACCAGGTTGCAAGCCAGGTCTCCAGCCTGGTCTATAGCTGGAGGCAGGTGAAAGGCAACCATACATGGATCTCTCTTTCCCTCTCTGCCTCTCTCCCTTCCCCTCTCTCTAAAAATAATAAATAAACTCTTAAAAATAAATACATAAATAAATCGGTGTTGCTGAAAGCCACTGTGATTTAGAGGTTGCTTGTGATGGCAGCATAGCTTAGTTCACTGCAGCTGACACAGTGCTGGAATCCAATACTGTTTTGAGTTATTTCTCAGGGTAGATTCCCCAGGCATGGAATTACTGAGTCTATGAGTTATTGATGCTTCAAAGCAGTTTGCTTTCCAAGACATACCAGTTTTCATTCGCTCTAGCTGTAGGAAATATCACATTTATCACACCTTTGCTAGAACGGAGAGTTGTCCATTTAAAAAAATTGGTCCCCGGGGAGCTCAGTTGGTTAGAACTTTGCAGGTTGGATCCCTGGTCAGGGTATGTACCAGAATCAACCAATGGCTGCAGGAGTAAGTCGGACAATAAATCTCTTTCTCTCTAAAAGTAACTAAATCAACATTTTTAAAAAGTTGGCCAGTTTATAGCCGACAAAAGACATGTCAATTCACTCAAAGTTCTCATCTTTTCTTGCAGTATGCAAAGGATAGTTCCGGTGTGATCCATATCATGCTGAATGGCTCGGAGCCCACAGGAGCCTATCCTATAAAAGGGTAAGGATGCCAGCACCAGCAAATACAGCAGAGAGGCCAAAATGCTTAGCTACTTGTTTTGAATGGAGACTTAAGAGAATGGTGCTAATCCCCTATCTAAAGCTTCCCTGAGGTAGGGCAAAACAATCGAAAGACCTGAAGGTTATAGAGATATGTTTATACATCATTAACAGATGATGAAAGCGGAAATAAAATAAGGAAACTAAAACATTAAGGCTGAAACATAAACCCAAAGACTTCAAAACACAAGTAATGTATAAATCAATGAACAATGAAATGGGGAAAGTATCAGATTGCTTGAGGAGCATCTTTCCTGTTTTTCAGGTTTTTTGCAGATTTTGAAGTTCCCTACTTCCAGAAGGATAAAATCACATTCATCGAGATCTGGGTTATGCATGAAATTGGGGGACCTACCCTGTAAGTTATGGTGCTCTGAATGCAGATAATCGTGCAAACATGCTTTTGTCGGTTATGTACGATCAAGTCTGATTCACATTCTAATTTTTGTGGGAACAATAGTCTTCTCTGTTTCTAGTGTGGTGGGCAGAGAAAAGCAAAGGCTTGACTTTCTGGCAATGCCACTAGCCAGTCCTGAGCCCAGAGAGAAACCCTTCTTTACCCAGCACCTCCTTGAAGCCAAGGAAAGTCGTGTTCCTTCCTGAGCAACTTGAGCAGCCTTGGGTAACAGAGTTCCTTGTGCACTGGGTGGGTCAAAGCCAGTTTCTCTTTCTGGTCATTCGAAGCCCCACAACTCTTTATCAGTTTCCTGCAAGACTATGTAATGAAGTCCATTACATACCTGGGTACTGGTTGGCCTCCGAACTCATCAAAACCTTTACTTGTTGCATTTTGATGAGAAAAAATGTTGGAGCACTCAGTGCTTGCTTGGGACTCATCGCACTTGCTAGAACGTGTATGAGTCATGATGACCCCCGATTAGGGCAGCCTTGCTCAGAGAAATCACACCCAGGGACCGCTGTGGAATCCAGCCATGAGTTTGTTGAGGGAAGGAAAATAGGGAACAGGGAAAGTGGGGAGCAGCAAGGAAAGAGACTCTAGAGAAGTTGTCTTCAACTTGACATCACTAGGTAGGGATTTTATCCTAGCAGCTACCTGCAGTGTCACAGATACCTGCTTCAAAGGAAAAGGAGTTCATTAACCAAATTCCATTAACTAGGAAGAGCTAAGTGGGTTTATCTTTTGGGCCATCTGCTTTACTATCTGTCACCACCAGGGATCTCCAGACAAGCTAACTTCATTAACTCCTAAGAGTTTCCTGGCTGGTTCCATTATTACATTCCAGCCAGGCTACATATGGAAACGTGGACTGTTATAGTTTTAACTAGAGTCCAGGTACAGTCAAAGTCTAAAGGTGTGTGCTGCCCCCATGTTAGCTGCCCCTGCATCCCGCAAGAGAAAATGCTTCCTCACTCATTGTTTGCTCAGTACTCATTGGTTTCCGCACTCGTCTGGAGTTCTGTCACAGATTAATGATGGGTACCAGGTGCCCGCTGCATTTCTCCACAGAGGAGACTACGCTGGGAGTGCATGCTCAAAATACATTTTAATTAATCTAGAAAAAACTTCTTCCATCCTCTTATTCTATTTTATATTTTTACGTTTTAGGGAATCCTGCGGAGAAGGCAGTGTGAAAATCCTGGAGGAGAGACTGAAGGAAATGGGCTTTCCGTACAACTGTATTAACAATTACCTGTAGGTGGCATATTGTAATCAGCGCATGCACTGGGTCATTTTGGCGGAGGGGCACGTTGAAAGGGTTTCACAGGGATCAGCTCTAAAAACTGAGGGACTGGACCTCCTGTGTGGCCTCTGGGTGTGGGGACTGAGTGCCTTCTGGCCAGGGTTCTCCCTTGCTCACCCACTTCCGTCCAGAGCCCTGTTTCATTAGCTTGCAGGACAGACAGAGCAGCCCTGTATCAGTGTGTGTGTCCAGCTGGCCCCTCACTTGGTCAGGGCACCCTGAGGAACCTGCAAACGGGACACAAGGTGTCTGCACCTCTGGGTGCCCTGCTTCCTGGGGTTGCTGAGATGCTCACAGCTGATACATCTTAACTGCAGGCCAGGGAGAAAATAGTACCAGCTACCATTTAGTGAGCATGTGGTGAGCTGGGAGCCTCTTTGCATACTTAAAATCAGGTATCATTTGAGCACATTCATGATCCTTGGAGCTGTGGGGAAGTTTGGTTCGAAGCCTGAGATGGTTGGAAGCCCTGCCCTCAGCTGGGAATTCCTCAGCTAAGTCTGCCAGCCTTTTTGGTGCCTCAGAGCCTGGAGGCCAGCCCTTCAAGGAGGAGTGGTTTCCCCGAATGGTCCAGGGGGTGGCGGGGTGCCAGTTACACCTGCAGTCTCGTCCAGCTGGCGCTGCCACCCTCTGCCTTCTCAAAGCCCAGGGGCTGAATAATCCTCCCATCTGAGCAGAGCCCCCTGGAAGCAGGGGTCTTCCCCAACTCATGCCTCCCCAAGAGAATGAGTCCTAAAGCTGTTCCTCTTTTTCCACAGCTTGAAGCTGTACATGCTACACATCTGTTATTATCGCTAATGCTTTCCGGGAGTTCAAAAGTCAGGTGTTGTTATCCCCCTCTTTTCAAGACAAATGAAAGTTACTACCTTTTAATAAAACACCTATGTACAGAAAAAATTCATTCACACCCTGGCTGGTGGCACAGGATAAGGTGCGAGCCTGTGAACCCAAGGGTTGCTGGTTCGATTCCCAGCCAGGGCACATAACCAGGTTGCAAGCCAGGTCTCCAGCCAGGTCCATAGCTGGAGGCAGGTGGGGGGCAACCACACATTGATGTCTCTCTCCCTCTCCCCCTTCCTCTCTCTCTGGAAGTAATACAATCTTTTTTAAAAATTATTTAAAAAATTCATTCACACACCATATGTATTCATTTGAATGAATTTTCAACGAGTTCCACGTACAAGGGCGATCCTGAAAATATTGAGCCGATGCCAATATAATTAAAACAGTACTTCTGGGACAGGCCTCACATACATAGGTTAGTTTGTCTGTTTTTAAGCTGTGTGCAAATAGCCCCTTTTAAGGACAAGGTAGGGTAAGGATCAGAGAGGTTAGCTAGGTTTTCCAGGGTTACCACTCAGTGACAGACAGGCCTGAGCTTTGAACCCAGCACTGTGTGGCCTTGAAGTACGTTCTACTTTTCTTTCTACTATAGGACTCTTACTTTCCTCATGTACCCGATCTTAGCACATTTTTAAATAGTTAACTCTTACTTTAAAACAGCTCAAGGATGGGGCAAATTGTGGCTTAAAAGTGCACATTTATGGTCACTTTGCTTTGGTTCAGGAACGTCCTTGAGGAGGCTGTCCTTTTATATGTCATCAGTCCCAGCGGGGGCCTAGCCAGCATCCACATCTCCTTCCTGGCTCATAGCTGTCCTTGGACTCTCAGCCTGCTCTTATGTCCTTGGGTGTCCCCCCAACCTCAGGTGGCCTTCAGGCTGTTCCCTGGCTGACTTGACTCAGTTCCCCCAGGTTCTATTTCTGTACTACCCGTGGCCTCTTTCTGCGTTAAGGTGGGGTTTTGTGTTGCCCTTGGAAGAACAGAGGAGGTAACAGGAGGTTTAAGTGAAAAAGATGAACTGATCAAATTCCAAACTCCATGTAAGGGAGAACTAACACCCCTGAAAATTCAAGTGACATTGCCTCTTGCAAATTTTGGTGAGGTCTTACGTTTTCACACCTTGTCTTACCTCCTGGTAGGTGTCTGCTTCACACCGCATTGAACCAAACTTAGTAGAACTTCCTGAGTTTTGGGAGGCATAAGAGGAGAACTACTCAAGTAAAAAAAATTGTGTTGCCCTGGCTGGTGGTACAATGGACTAGGTGCTAATCTGCGAACTCAAAGGTCGCTGGTTCAATTCCCAGCCACGGCACATAACCAGGTTGCAGGCCAGGTCTCCAGCTAGGTCCTGGAAGAGGTGAGAGGCAACCATACATGGATTTCTCTTCTCCCTCTCTACCTTTCTCCCTTCTCCTCTCTCTAAAAATAATAAATAAAATCTTTAAAAAAAAAAAAAAATTGTGTTGTGTAGACTTCACTGAAAACTGGGCACGTCCCCGGGAGGAGTCACATAGCATGTCATAGAGTGAACAGTGTATTTCCTGTTCTTCCAAAGTCCTCTCCAGTCACCCTGCCATGAGAGAGACTCTCGGTAGCCTGCCTCTACCTAATGTCCGGGGTGCACTGTTACCCGGCTTTTCTGTTCTCTGCTGTTCCTCCCCCTCTCCCAGCCACCCCGGAACCCCGCATCCTCCCCCTCCACTGTGCAGAACAATTTAGCTTTCTTTGTTGTGCCTGGGCATCCACCATCATGCGTGTGCTTCAAACCCAACCTTCTGCCCAGATACATCCATACAGAAGTGAGCCAGCCGGGTTCCAGTTCAGCTCCACCACTTGCTCCTGTGAGCACCTGGGCAAGTGCTGCGGACAGCTTTCTCAGCTACAAAATGGGGATGATAATAGTACCTGTTCCCTGTAGTTGTTGTGAGGAAAGGGCGTGATTTGTATCAAACATGTAACTCTTGGTACATAACGAGCATTTTAAAAATGCTGGCTAATATTTTATTTTTTAAAGCTGTTCTTTGAGGTAAGAGACTTTGTAAGCCCAAGATCTCATAGGCCCACAATACATGTTTAGTGCATGAAAGCCATTTAAACAACCTCTGAAATATATTTTTTTGTTCTATAGCCCAGTGAAGCTCCTGAAGTGCGTGGACCACAGCACTCATCCTGACTGTGCCTTAAATGAGTAAGTAAATATCTTAACCCAACCCCATGCTTCCCAAGATAGCCAGTTCTTATTCTTTGTAGAACTGTGATGAATTGCAATGTCAGTTTTGCAAAATGCCCAACTGTGGAGTCAGGTTTGACTTCTGCCCTGCCCTCCTCTCCATGTGAGCTGCTGGGCTGGTGCAGGTATGATGAATACCTGCCCACCTGAGCCTCCCACCCCGACTGCCTGTCATGAATGCAGAGCTGAGCCTGCCCTGATACAGCAGAAATGCTAGGAGTGGGGCAGCTGGGGACCTTTTAAAATTCATTCCTTCGCCCTGGCTGGTGTGGCTCAGTGGATTGGTGCCAGCCTGTGAACCCAAGGGTCCTCTAGTTCGATTCCCAGCCAGGGCACATACCCAGGTTGCAAGCCAGGTCTCCAGCCAGGTCTGTAGTTGGAGGCAGGTGCAAGGCAATCATACATTGATGCTTGTCTCCCTTTCTTCCTCCTTGCTGTTCTCTCTGAAAATAATAAATACAATCTTTTCAAAATAGTAAATAAATAAAAATAAAATTCATTTCTTAATCCTAATGTTTTAAAATTCCATTATTTTAATTTATTTTTATTTATTTATTTTTTTTCTTCAAGATTTTACTTATCATTTTCAGAGAGAGGGGAAGGGAAAGAAGCAGAGAGGAAGAGAGACACCAATGTATGGCTGCCTTTCACCTGCCTCCAGCTTAGAACCTGGCTGGAGATCAGGCTTGCAACCTGGTTATGTGCCCTGGCTGGGAATCAAACCAGCGACCTTTCGGTTCACAAGCCAGTGCCTTATCCACTGTGCCACCAGCCAGGGCAAATTATGCTATTTTTAAAAGGTAATAACATATGCATGGGATGAAACTCATAGCTAGAAAATGGTCGAGAAGGAGAACAATCCTTTTGCCTCTGTTTCTAGTCACCCAATTTCCTTACTCAGATGTGACCACTGTTTCTTTAAAAATTTTTTTCTTGTAATTACAATTTATATTCAATATTATTTGGCCACTATTGCTAGTTTCTTGTGTATCCTTCTAGAACAGCCTGTACCCATAACAACACGCACACACATGCACACACATAGGCATATCTCTTTTGTATTGCACCAGGCATATAAATAATAGTACACACAGGATTCTACAATTTGACTTTTCGCATAACTGTGTTTCAGTGCTGTTTTCATATCTACGGATGAAGCTGTCCCATTCTTTCTAACAGCTCCAGTGTGCTGGGGCATGCAGGCGTCACGATTTATTTAAGCCATTATCCACAGGTGCACAGTTAGATTGTTTCTAGTATTTCGCTGTCATCAACAATGAATGAAAGGATTTCTTTTCCCTCTATTTTCTCAAAGTCATTTCTTTAAACATTTTGGTCTATCTCTTGCCACACACCCTCCATGCTCAACCTATACCTATGTTACCGGACACGGATGTAAGTTTGTTTGGTTTTGGTTTGGCCTTATTTTCATTTATTTATTTGCCTTCGTGTTCGTGCCAAAAGCAACCGTGCTGGACGTGCTGTTCTGCTGTGGGCTTTCTTCACTTAGCAATACCAGGGTGTCCTCTCAGCTCGGCCCAAACTTTCTGTTTCAGCCTTCCAGGGGCTGCAGACTGCTCTGCACTGGGGCCCAGGTGCCGTTGGCTGTTGTCCCCTCGTAGGCTGACTTGGTGTTAGGTCGCAGCTGTGGCTGTTTCGTTGTTATAAACAACAGTGAGAGAGAAGCCTCGATGACACACTCTCGTGTATGGATGCAGGACATTGTCCTGCATTGATGCACGACAGAGCACTGCAACCAAGTCGCCGGGTCAAAGGGTGCGTGTAGTTTAAATTTTGATGTTCCTGAAAGTCTTGCGCATACACACACCTGCCCAAGTGTAAGGTGAGGGGTACCCTTTCGTCCCTCCCTTGCCCCCGCTGCGTTGTAGTGTGAGTCCTGACAGCTGTTGGTTTTCTCCTCCCTCGCTTTAAATTCCCACTCTGATGTTCAAGGCCTCCCCCACATTCTGCTGTTCCCTTTCTGGGAATTTGTCACCCATGATTTTGGAGTTCACCCGCCATCTTGTTCCTGCTCAAAGACCTTCAGGATTCCTTACCACTAAGTCCGACCCTCCAGCCTGGGCTTCCAGAGGCTCCTTGCTGGAACTTTCCTTTCCAGAAAGCTTTGACCTACTTCCCTAGACATCTTTCCTGCCCACAGTCCTGGGACACCAACCCTTTGGACAGTGTCAGAGCGCTGTAGCTGGAACCTGATGATCTCACCCACACACCTAAAAGCCATGGAAACCGTCTCACACGTTTATTGTGAACATTGAATAAAACAGTGCGAGTCCCAGAAGGACACTGGCCTGGGTTGTGGGCCAGGTCCCCAGTTGAGGGCATGTGCAAGGCAACCAGACATGGATGCATCTCTCCCTCGCTTTCTCCCTCCTCCTCTCTCTCTAAAATAAATAAATAAATAAATAAGATAATTTTAAAAAGTAAAAACAAACGTATCTTTCTATAAATCAGGTCATTATCCAAGAGCAAAACAAAACATGTCATCAACTTTGAACGACTCAGGTGTGGGACATGAAGCGAATCCAAAGTGAAGTTGTGCACAAAGCCCAGCAGGAGGAGCCCTGGTAAAATTCGGGGTGCTGAACATTCCGTGAGCCCCAATGATGAAAGCACAGGCTGGACACCCCGTGGCCTGCCCCAGAGAGCCGCCAGCCCTGGTGCCCAGCTAGATGTGCAGTGGGCACCACCTAGCCCTGCACGTGGCTGCAGAAGGAGCCCGGGCCCAGGACTCGGCACGTGAAGGTTGCTCGATGAATAACCAGCGAATGAATGATTGTTTTCTGTTGTTGACCTTTTTTCCTTTATTTCTTTTTTTCCTAGATCCTAGATTTGCTCACAACTTTTCTGGACCAAACGTATTAAGCCGTGGGGGGGTCCTGGCTGCCCTTCCCAGCTGTGGCTGCGAGGTAGCGTCTTGCTGTGGCTCCCACCCCTGCAAACCCCCCGGGCTCAGGCAGCAGGGGAGCCCTCCCTCGCAGCCAGAACACTCGGCGGGGTGGGTGGGGGTGGGGGACTGGCCCACGGAGGACAGCCTGTACACGTGCAGGGCTCGGAGCCAGGTTCACCTCAATAGGCTACATAAACAGACTCTGGAAAGAGAGACCGTTGGACTGTTAGAGGAACGGAATCTAAGGACAACGGGCACATTGTGGAATGGTCGTGTGCGTGACCGCCGATGGGAGTTTCAGAGTGGGGTGAGCCTCCTGGACAAGCCCTGCCAGCTGGGTGCCATCAAACCATGGAGCTCGCCATAACGGGGCGGGGTGGGGCACTTCCTCACCCCTTGCCGTCTGACCCTGCTGGGTTGATGCCCTCCCTGCTCTGCCGTCTGTCTGTCTGGCACCGCCTCCTCGCCAAATCCTCAGGCTTTGTCCCCCATTAGAACCTTGGCTGTTCTGTGCTCCTCCACGTCCCCAGCCACCTGTGACTTCCCCTAACATGGTCCACCTCTGCTGCCTGGTCATCTTTGGGGATTGTGGCTTCTCTGAAGACCTACCCGTCTTGCAGCCCTGGCCTGGCCACGCCTGGAGAAAGTGGGCATTCCACCTGTGGTCTTACTAAGAGAACGGATACACGAATAAACTTCAGAGAAGAAGGCTCAGGCTGGGGGACACTTTAATTTCATTTAATGTGAGTTTTGATGGCGGTCAGGGGTAGTACAAACGAAGATGAAAAGCAGCCTGTATTATACTTTCCTGTGTTCATGCTATCTTTTAATACAATATTTGAAAAGGGTGATGTACGACTAACATGGGTAAGGAGAGAGGGTGACAAATGACATTAGACCCTGGGATACCTAGAAAGGAGGAGGAAAGGTTCCAGCTGATTTCCAATTCCCGGTTCGTCTCAGGACAGCCCGTTCTCCAGGCCTGCTCCCACGGGAGCCCCCAGCCAAGTGCGGCTCTCAGGCCAGGTTTGGAGGACACTGTGTCCCCTGCCTTTCCGTTGCTGGGTTACCAGTCGACTTAGTCACCCACAGGACACTAGCCTGGGACTTAATTAGATGCTGCCATTTTGAGTTCCACGGAAAAGAAAAGGTTTCACTTTTTAAAGATTAAAAAAAAACCTTTACTTTTATCTGCATACAAAAGCAATAACACCTGCTCCCTTGAAAAACTTTAAACAGTAGAGAAAAAGAAATACCCTCTGTTGTATTACATGAAAGCAGACTTTTTTTTTTTTTTTTTTTTTTTTGCGTGTCAGTGGAAATACATACGGGTATTGATATGTTTAAATACACGAGGCTGTGCTTGACATCAGGAATGCAATTAAGAACAGAATCATGAAACTGCAGCTCCTAGGTATTTTACCTGCTTAAAGGCTGATTTCAAAGATAAAGTTGCCTCCTACCTGGCCTCCTGCTTCCGATCCATTTCCCCTGCAGCCTAACTTCTATGATGCTATCTAGCAATCAACCTAAATCAGGTCAAAATCATCAGCACAAAGTGAAATCTAGCATTCAAGACCTTCCCAGACTGTCTTCCTAGCCCTGGGTTCCCACTCCCTGTTCTCCAGGAGCCGCTCAGTGCTGCTTCTCAGCATCGGCCTCCGTCCGTATTCAGTACCTTTGCTCACTTCCTCCCCGAAGCGCCACTTTGCCCTGGTTTCAGAGGCAGTTGTTTTTGTGTCTCTCTTCAGGAGACCCTGAGCAACTGTGACCCAGTGGACATTTGGTACAGGAACGAACACTGAATTGGCATGTAATGGAGTTCCTGGGCCTAAGGAACTCAGAGCGGGGCCAGGTGCCTCGTCAGTGAGCTCCGTGTAGGTGTTAGTCTTCGAACTATAATTACCGCTGGAGCTGTGTGATAAGGATCAAACAGGCTTTGCCAATACGGTGCTTTCTCATGCCGGACGGGAGATTAAGTAGGCTCTGGGCCAGGTACTTCAACACGGGCCCTTTTGAATTCTCATCCATCTCCGTGAGAGCAGTTCCACTCTTCCCCTGTTGTACAGAGGAGAAAAACGTTGCAGCACACAGCTTTCTTTCCTGGGCCGAGATCACGCGATGTGGGTGTTCCTGAGAGTGTTCCTGGTCTGGGCAGGGGGTGGGGTGACAGCCAGCGTTAGCAGAAGCATGGCGCGCCAGCTCCGTTTCTTCATCAGTTGATATTGATACACTCAGCGCCAGCATCATGCGGGGTACCCGCTGCACATCGGCTGAGTGCGTGAAGGAATGACCGGCATTTGACCGTGAAAGAAATGCTCATGGAAGGCCTGGAGCACCAGAGAGAGAATTGGGTGGGCATGTGGGAGAACTAAGCTTCCCTCTTTCCCATTCTGGGTCTCTGTAGCAGCCACTTGGTCATTTTCCCTCTAACACGACAGACTGTATGCACCAGGGGACTTTCAGACCTGAGTAGGAAGTGGCCACCATGATGGTAAAGGTCCTGACAGCTCAGCAAGTCTGAGACACAAGTCCTCTCACTCCCGTGGAGAGGAGACCAGGTCTCCAGCCTCTGACTTAGTTTCACCTGTCAATGTCCCCACAGACTTTGGTGGGAACAGGATAGAGAAGCCCAATCTGAAAAGGAATGTCAGACCCTTGAGGAAAGTGCAATGATGTTCTATGGATCTTCATGGTGGAGACAGTCTAATGTGCCTGGTGCCCGTACTGAGGAGGCCGGAGGTGCCCAGAGATCAGAGAATGAAGAAGTGGTCAAGGGGGAGAGCTTACATTCTGAGGCATCTGACAGCTCTAGTAAACAAGAAAGGAGAAGAATGAGAAAAAAGTCCTAAAAACATCCCTGAATATTGATGTTCAATATTCATCAATATTGAGAGTCAAGGAATGGCATTTCTTCCTTACAAATTGTTGATTGGCTTAAAACTTAGAAGTTGTTCTGATTACTCCCCAAGACAGAATAGTCCAGGTAGTAGGTTTAAGAAGTCATCCCATGAAACACTGGTGAGGAAATGGGAAGTGAGAGCCAGAGGGCAGGAAGCCAGTCTGGGGTTAAGGAAAGGCAACTGGAGCTTAATCCTGCAGAGAGTAGAGAACATGTGTCAGAACTGTTGCACCTGGCAAGGGAGGAGCTTGACATGTTCATCCACCTGTCAGTCATGGGTTGAGGACTAATCCCATGAGGACATCTGGTCTACACTGTACAGGCTACTGACAGCAGCAGTAGAGATGAGATGATGACGGCCGTGATGGGACATCATGTGTTCTTTTGTCCCTAAGGCTGTGATTTTGGCATCTGCACAAATATGAACTCTGGCCCGAGACCTGAACTTGCCATCACTCAAGTAGTCATCAGGCAGTCAATTCTGTCACACATGCATTAATATGTCGGGGAGTTATTGAAAAATTTCAGAGTTTAGATTCTCTGGTTTTGAAAACTGCTGCAACATTGTAAAGCAAACACCCCCAGGCTTAGAACTAAAACTGAATTTAAAGATGGCCACAATGGACAGAGAAGGGTGACATTTTAGAAAAATTTATTGTATTTTTCATTAACATCTAGTTGCCTTATATTTTCTTCTTCCCTGGCAATCACCCCATTTATCCTTGTCCATGAGCCCTTTTCCCTTTTTGCTCAGTCCCTCCATCTTCTACCCTCCCCGCAACTTAGCTACCACTGGCTGCGAGTCTGTCTCCATCTTGTTTGTTAGTTCAGTTTGTCTGTTAGGTTCCACACATGAGTGAAATCCTATGGTAATTTGTCTTTCTCTGACTAGCTTATTTCACTTAGCACAATGTTCTCCAGGTCCATCCATATTGTCCCAAAGGATAAAGCTTTCTTCTTTTTTACAGCTGAGTAGTAAGAATGTTTAAAGAAACATTTGAATTGTATTAAAAATTATGAAGTCACTCACTTCTGGTTTGTTGAGTGACCTCAACAAGCTACAGAAGCTATGAGAGGCAACATCAAAAATGCTGTTATATAACTTTCCATTTTAAACCAAATTCGGACTTGACTTATACAAAAAGTTACATCTTTTTTAAAAAATTTCATCTTTATTGTAGTTTTTCCATTACCATTTAGTCCCCTTGTACTCCTTCCCTCCCCATAACCACCACCCTGTTGTCCATGTCCATGAGTCCTTTTTCCCTTTTGCTCAATCTCTCTGGCCCCTAACCTGCTCCCCACTCCCACCAGCTGTCCTCCTGCTCTCTATCTATGTGTCTGTCCCCATTTTCCTTGTTAGTCCAGGTCATTCATTGGGTTTCCACATACAAGTGAAATCATGATATTTGTCTTTCTCTGACTGGCTTATTCCACTTAGCACAATATTCTCCAGGTCCATCCATACTGTCGCAAAGGGTAAAATTTTCCTTTTTACAGTCAAGTAGCATTCCACACTGTGTAAATGTCCCATAGTTGTTTTGTCTACTCATCTACTGATAGGCTTTGGGCTGCTTCCATATCTTGGTGATTGTAAACAATGCTGCAATGAACATAGAGGTATTTATCTTCTTTTGAATTAGTGTTTTAAATTCCTTCGGATATATTCCCAGGAGTGGGGTCATTGAGTCAAAAGGCAAATCCATTTTTAATTTTTTGAGGTAGTTCCACACTGCTTTCCACAGTGGCTGCACCAGTCCTCATTCCCCTCAACCATGCAAAAGGGTTTCTCTTTCTCCACATCCTTACCAGCACTTGGTGTTTGTTGATTTATTGGTGACAGCCATTCTGATCGGTGTGACATGTAAATCTTTTTAGAAAAATTGTTCTGCAAGTCATCAGCTCTAGATGTACCATAGTTTATATTAAGAAATAATTTATCATTTTTGTTTCATTGTTATCAAAATCTACAAAATGTATCTCACAGTTCTAATAACAGTTATATCAGTAGAAAATGTTTCTCAAAACATAAATTATCAAAAGTTATTTGGAATCTTAAATTTGCCAAGAGTGACTGGCAAACTGCAATTACAGTGACTGAAAATGAAGTTGCCACAAATATGAATTTTGATGACCTAATGAATTTGCAAAAAAGTGAGAAGAGATATCTTATGGTCAATCTAGAACCACACTAATAAAGTATTATCTATTGTATTATATAAAATTATGTATTATATATTGTATCACATAAAATTATCCAAAATTATTATATTAAAATATTATATTCTTGTAATTTGTAAGTTTTATGGTGCTACTCATTGCCATATTTTATTAGTAATGATATATTTTAAAGGAGAAAAACTTTATAGTTTAGTAACTTTAGCTGCACTTTTTCTCCTGCTGTTGGAACATTTTGTATTTGCACAGACGATGTGACTGGTCCTTCCACGACAACCATGTTTTTTTTTCTGGGCCGTACGGCTGAAATGTCGATGCGACCCGGACCTTCTCTGCAGTGCCCTGAAGGCGGAAAGAATATGCTGCCTCAAAACAAACCACTTTGGTACTTGAGTTCTGGAGAAACAATTCTGAATCTAGACTCAAACTACAATAGAAAGTTTATTCAAGAGGTCGCACAGGTATCATTAGAAGACGTGAACTATAGAAGAAAAGGGCTCAGGGAATGGGGTACAGAGGCAACAAATGGCCCTTGGAGCCCAGGAGGGAGAGGAAAGGAAAACACTCCTGGGGGAGGGGGGTGAGGAAAGTCTCAGGCACTCTCCACGTTCCAGCTTTCAGCAAAGCTGTGTCTGTCTCTGAGTTCCAGACAAGTGTGGGCTAATTCCCTGCAGCTTGCAGTAATCCATTTGTAGGGGAAACTGATAGATAAGGAAAAGGATTCTAGAACGTGGAGAAGAATGCAACAGTCATCATTATATCTGCAGTAGAGAATGACTGTATGTACACACTTATTCCTGTGTAGAGACCAGACATCTCCATTAGTCCATGATAGTGCCAATTGATGTCCCTTGTCCCAGTATAATTACTAATGTCATCTTTCTCTGCTAGGGGAAGCTTTAGGGAGAAAGAACCACAAATAGCATTGTGGGAGCACCCAGCCACCAAAGAATCCCAACATAGCATGGCCACGGGTCCCAGCTAAGGTGGTCACTGAGGACAATGATGGGACTATCAACATTAAAAATAAAACCGCCAGGCTCTGGCAGGTGTGGCTCAGGTGGTTGCAGTGTCATGGACACCAAAAGGCTGAGAGTCAGATTTCCTGCCAGGACACATACCTTGGTGTGGATCCAGTCCCTGCTCAAGATGCATAAGGGAAACAACCAATAGATGTTTCTCTCTCACAATGATGTTTCTTTCTCTCCCTTCTTATCCCTCTAAAATCAATAAACATATCTAAAACACATTTAAAAAAATAATAAAATATTCTGGCTGGTGGCACAGCGGATAAGGCACCGGCCTGTGAAACCAAAAGTTGTTGGTTCGATTCCCAGTCAGGGCACATAACCAGGTTGCAGGCTAGGTCTCCAGCCAGTTCAGTAGCTGGAGGCAGATGAAAGGCAACCATGCATGGATGATTCTCTCCTTTTCTTCCTCCCTCCCTGCCCTTCTCTTTCAAAATAGTAAATAAAAAATATGTATATTTAAATATATTAAATAAATAACTAAATAAAATAGTCAATTATTTTACCAGGAAAATGAGTTTATGCTGGAATAGCAGAGGACTTGGAAATCAGGCCACGCAAACTGTGGTGAACCATAAGAAGTTTGGAGAACAAAGAAAACGAGCATTTTTTTTTGTAGAGGAAAGAAGGGAGTTAGGAGGAGCTTTATTTTTCAGTTATAGTCGACATTCAGTATTTTTTTGGGAGGGGCTGTTTTTAACGAAAGCCTATTAGAGGGGAATAACGTTGTGGTGGCTTCTCGAAGGGCGAGCTGGGGCAATTTCTCCTTGTTTGCCTCGTTGCTGGGCCAGGAGAAAAACCTTCTTCCTTCTGGAGTATGTAAAGCTGTCTTCTGACCGGCCTAGTAGGGGGTGAGCGCTCGCCGTCAGGGCTTCCTGACTCCATCTTCAATGAGATTTACCTTTATTAATTTTCATAGAACAACATCAAACTGCCTTGTAATCGGAGCCAGCTGACATACTCAAATTAGGATCATTTGAGGAGGGTTTAACACAGGATGCTGCATAGGGGTGCACCAAGGCCTGAAGAGACAAATGCATGAAGTGGCTACAGGAATCTGGAAGGAAAGCGACTCGTGGACAAGCCACCTTGAGAGGAGCAGTGACCTTCTGTCAGTGGATAAAGCAGGCGCAAGGCAAGGAGGGGGCCCGCTAGGGAAATGCTGTGGTCTGAATGTTTGTGCACATCCCCCACGTCCACCCCCCCTGCCAGTTTATATGCTGAAATCTAACCCCCAAAGATGGTGCTATTAGGAGACGGGGGTCTTTGGGAGGTGATTAGGTCATGAGGGTGGGGCCTATTGCACAGGATTCGTACCCTCATAGAAGGGCCCCACCCCCAAGTTCCATGAGCCCGCAGAAAGCCAGTGCTGGCTACAGACTGGGAAGAGGGTCCAAACGAAAACACGACCTTGTTGGTGCCTTGATCTGGGACTCTGCAGCCTCCAGAACCACGAGAAAGGAATGTCTGCTGTGTGTAAGCCATCTAGCCTGCGATGTTTTGTTATAGAAGGCCCACTCGTTCAGACAGGAAATAACGAACCAGATGGAGCTCTCCTTCTTTGCTCTTCCAGAGCCTGCTGCGGCAGGACAGGAGCCAAAAGCCAAATGGAGAAGAGTGGAAAATCTGGAAGTCTGTCGGGGAGATGTGTCACCTGCAGCCTCTTCAGTGACATCACCATCGGGGGTTGAGTAAGAAAAAAGAAAGCCACAGGGCTAGGGGCAGCCTTGACAACCTGGCATGAAATACTCCCTGTGATGACCTGCAGAAGCAAGGGAAGGTTTCAAAAGTCACTGAACATGAGGTTGTTGGGGTCACTGTGACCCTGTGGTGAACGGCAGCCTCAAGGGGCCCAGAGAAATGGATATTTGTGAATTTCCAAATAATCATCTCTCAGTCATGCACACATCTGCTGGACTCCTCTCTAAGGGTCAGATGATATTTGCATTTCCTGTTTCTGGCTCCATTTTCAGGACCTCTGGGGTGGCTGCAGAAAAACTATTTGGGAGACGAAGAATGTTTTCATTACTCTCAGTGGTTTTAAGCCAAACAGCAAAAGATGCTGCTGAACATATACTTAAAATTTTCCTAGTTCTCAACTGGAGGGTGATTTGATATGTGTGCCTGCTACGATGCAAAACATGTGTTGTCCCCAAAGATCCCTTTCCATAATGTAAGTACGTACTTTTGGTTTGGATTATATTCGTTGACTGAAAAGGCTGTACACACGGGGGTCAAAAAGAAAACCAATATGAAAGGCTGTCCTTCCACCTCTGTCAACCTTCCTGTTTCCTACCCTCCATTCTTTTCTTTGTAGCAATACAAGCATCTATGAATAGATATTATTACTCCCTACCTTTTCTTACAGAAAAGGGAGCGTTCTATACACAATACTGTGCATCTTGCTTTTTCCTGCTTACTAATACCTCTAGAAAGATTCTTCATTCTCTTTTTACAATTTCATCATATGCCATGGGAGAGATATTTCACAAATTATTTCACCCATCCCCTGTTGGAAACAGCATTTGTTTGGTTTGCAGCCATTTTCTCATGTCAACAACGTTACAGTGAGCAACCAACCTGACATACCTGTCATTTCTGTGTGGGCAGGGATGTGTAGGCTAAATTCCTACTGATGGGGCCAGTGGGTCAGAGAGTCAACGCATTTGTAAGATTGATGTATTGACATATTGATTTTTTGCTAAATCTCTGTAATCAAGCCATGAGCTGAACAACCACATATTATTTCTAAATATAAAGCTCCAAAGAGGGAACTAAGTGCTAAGTCCAGGTAGAAACTTCAGGTAACGTAGAGCGCTGGTTCACACCAGTGAGGAACGCCTGAGTGGTTAGGGGTGCCTCGCACTGCACCCTGAGAAGCAACTGGAAGGAGTCGAGCCATCTGGTTAATGCTGCAGATACATACTCCACTCCTCTTCCAAAGACACATGTTTCTCAGTTATTTCAAAGGTGACTGCTTTTGGTCCCGGGGGTTCAAAGGTAAAGCACTCTGAGAGCTTTGCACCCCCCCAACCCAGACAAGGACTGTGTGCGCCTCTGACAGTCAACTCCAGGGTTCCAAAGTCAGTGTCTAAAAATCCTCCCACTCTGCAAAAGAAGCGTAAGCTTCCAAATCATACCTAGAATATGTCTACTGAGAAAATGACCATGGACTTGGAAACGAAAAAGTAAACCCAGACCAAACACACCATGTGTGAGGTCTGCTCTTGTTGCGTGCGAGACCCCCAGGTGAGGATAGTGGGGAGGGCCCTGATCCGGGGTGAAACAGAACTTGCGGGGAGCCTTCAGGAGAGCTTTTGTTTGCATGTGTGACCGCCGCAGAAGCAGCAGGCTCCCGACCACAACGGGGAGGCTGAGGGTGTTGGCGCGCTCACCCTCGGTTGTCCCCCGCTTTTATTACGGCAGCAGCGTAAGGACTGCGGAAGGAGAGGCGTTTCCACACCCACTGCCCCGCTCCCACAGCGGCCGGGCGCTGGAAGGTGCTGGCATTCCCCGCACGCATTTCCTGCTCCCGCACAAGGCAGCCCGCACGCTGGGCTTCCAACCAGGGCAGGCTCATGTACGCACCGGGACAGAGGAGGTTCTACGCCCAAGGGTTACACAGCAGATGACATCAGCCTGCTCAAAGTTGCTAAGTTGGTGACCTCTGGGGCCCAGTGGTCCGGAAGCTCTGGGATAAGATTAAATCCAAGGCCAGCTGCTCCGCTGACCCCATCAGAAGGCCCAGCCAAGGGTAGAGAGGGAACTTCCTTCCCCTGACACCATTATCAACAGTAACCAAACACACATGAGAAAAACCACTTTCCAGTGGTTTTGCTCATGCACAGCAGGGCGTGTTGGGGGAAGATACACTCATAAACAGCAGAGCACCACTGCGCTTGAAAAGGGTTGTGAAACCGACTGTGCAGAAAAACTTAGCTGGTAAGACTCCCAGAAGAATGGATCTCACCCTCTTGAGTCAACTAGCTGAGAGCTTTTCTTTCCCATCTCCAATATTTCGGTGTTAGCTATTGAGGTTGGCAGCTAGCGATTTGCATCACAAGGCAGCGCTGGGATGGGACATGTTAGAAAAGGACACATTGAACTTATGTTTTGCAATACAAGCCACATCCAGAAAGTGGCACTCAACTATTTATCTTGAGCTGAGTGGAGGTGTGGTGAGAATGGGTAGGATAGATTAAGAAAGACTGAGAAATATTTTGATTTAGAATGTGTTATGTACTACCTGACTTTGTGAAGATGATGTCCTAAACAGAATGTGAGCTCTTTCCGGCTAAGTCAGGCCTTCGCTGTGAACTTGGGCCATTGTAACATTCTACTGGTGTGGGGCTATGGAGAGCTGTTATACTATTTGCCCACTGGTAGCCGCGGAGAGTGAGCGTTGAAGTGATTTTCTCAGTTTTCCTGGATTGTGTACGATTGTGCAGTATCTTTCTGGATCCAAGATCAAGCACCTGTTCCACTATGCCCTTGTCTTGTAACCTTGGCTGAATAAAAATGGTTCTCCTCCTGTCTGTAACAGGATAAACACACACATACAGAATAGACTGTATATGATAATGCACAGTTAGCATAAAACAGCTATGCATTCAAGTACTAAAAACATAATTTCTTTACTCTTACCTTCTAGGCTGTTTGTTGCTTGGTAGCTGAAAAGCCAGGCTTTAAGACGGTATCTACAATCTGAGAAAATAATTTCTAACTGAGGACCTGAGTGACGTGCTCACTTTAGCTCACTCACTATTCCCTCACTTGGGCTGCCACACTTCTGTCCATGAGCTTGTATAATGGCACCTATCACAACCAATTACCCTTAGTTAATAAGAATTCCTTCCCCAGGATAGACTATGGGCCAGGCAGACACCATATCTTGAAGGTCTTTTAGATTCCTGAATCTAGCCCATAGCTGGAAGCATAGCACAGGCTCAGTGCATTTGCGAACTGTACATGAATGAGTGAGTGAACTCTGATGACATTATCTTGGTGCTTGCAAGCCATTTTCTTTTATGTGGATGGTTTTAAGAATGTAAATCTAAACTACGCATTTATATATGTGTGCATGTTTGCAACTACATATTGCCTGCATATAGGTATGGTTTGCATATGTAATTGGAAGGATAAACATAAGCTGAAAGATTTATACCATCTGAAGAGAAACCAGAGTATTGGAAGGATAAACATAGGTACAAATTTGTAAATTGTGCATATTTTCTAATTATTTTTCAAATGGCACGTATTACCTCTTTTGATGAGGAAAAACAATGTAACCAATGCATTTTTAAAAAGGAAGTAACTTATTTCTATAGTCTTGATAATGTTCTTGGTAATTACTGTAACTTGGAGAGCTGAGTTACTTTTATTCTGTATGAGTTTTAATGATTCTAGAGCTTTAGAATGTTTTAATTTCCAATTTCTTTTTATTTTTGTCCTTTTTCTTCTAACATCAATAACATTTTCACTCAAATTCCAGAACTTTACTGTAAAGAAATCATAAGCTCTGTGCCCAGTGGATTTTAAAAAATTTTATGACTCTTTAATTATTTTAAAAATATTTTATTTATTATTTTCAGAGAGAAGGGAAGGGAGAGAGGCAGAGGGGGAGAGAGACAGCAATGTATGGTTGCCTTTCACCTGCCTCCAGCTACGGACCTGGCTGGAGACCTGGCTTGCAACCTGGTTATGTGCCCTGGCTGGGAATTGAACCAGCGACCTTTGGGTTTGGAGACCCGTGACTATCCACTGTGCCACCAGCCAGGGTGTGATTTTTTTGAATGTTATAAAAGCATAGCAAAAGATTGGAAATATTTGAAATCAGAATCACGATGAAATAAACTACGGTCTGAAGATAATGTGGAAGATTATGCATTATTAGAAAACTATATATGAAAAACCTTTGCAGGTAGGTAAAACATCTATCATGTAATATAAAGTTAAAATCCGAGAAAACAAATTCTGGGAAAATGACATATGCATCTATTACACCAAATTATTAATATTTATGACATGTATTTCTGAGTGATGAAGTTATGAGTCATTTAAAAATTACCTGAGCACAAATTTCTTTCATAACATGAAAAATTATTTGTAGAGCTCTTACTTTGCAAAAAGGAGTATCTTTGTAAAATAAAAGTTTGAACTTTGACTACTAATTAACTAGCAAAATAAGCAGAATTTAAAAATGTATTAGGTTGAAAGAAATTTAGTCTCCGAAACAACACAAGATAATCAAAATGCCTGTCAGCAAGTGATTGGATAAAGAAACTGTAGTGCATTCAGACACAGTGGAATGTTATCCAGTGCTTAAATGACCTGTCAAGCTGTGAAAAGACATGGAGGAAACAGATGCACATTAGTAAGTGGAAGAAGCCAATCTGAAATGGCTTCCCACTATATGGGCCTGACTATATGACATTCTGGAAAAACAGGTACGTAGTGAGTAAGTCAGTGGTTGACAGAAGTTAGGGGCAAAGGGGTGATGAGTAGGTGGAGCACCGAGGATATTTAGGGCTGTGAAACTATTCTGTATAATACTACAATGGTGGATACAAGTCATTAAACATTTGTCAAAGCCCATACAATGGACAACACCAAGGGTGAGCCCTACTGAAAACTGAGGACTTTGGTTGACTATGATGTGTCAGTGTAGCTCCATCGATGGTATCAAATGTACTGTGTGGTTGGGGGTGTCAGTAGCAAGGGAGGTGGCGCATGTGCAGGGGCAGAGGACATGGATACCCTTTGTTCTGCTTAGTGTTGCTGTGAGCCTAAAACTGCTCTAAAATTTTGTTTATCAAAAAAAAAAAAAAAAAAAAGCAAAATAAAATTAGTGCATCATAAGCAGTATCTTTACCTTCAGTGAATTCTCCTTGGGGTTTTTTCTTGAGCTTTTTGTTTGTTTTCTTGTAAGTTTGATCTGAAGAATGCTGGGTAGGGAACACATTGAAAAGCTGCCTCTTGGGTATTCAAGTATGTGCTCCTCACCCCCGCTGAGATGTTTGACCTTTAGGCTTCTTGTGTTGGAATATAAAAATGGAAAGCACAAAGTCCTGGAGAATCAAGCAAACATCCATCTGAAAAGCTGCTGTTAACATCTTGACGTGACTCTTGGGGTGTTCTGGATGGTTTGAAATGTATATATAAAATGACTAGTATATAAATTTGGCCCAAGTTGCTATGAATGGGCTAAATCTGATACCAATGGACGTGCTTTCTGAAAATCAGCATTTCTTTACCCTTTTTTGGTTGATAATGTTCTGATTTTTCTTTGGAAACTTCCTCCTGCACCAATCTAAGCCCATGTGGTCTCCACCCCTTTCCCCAACCCAGTTCAGGCAGCAGGGGACTGAGACCTAATTTAATCAGAGCAAGCCAGCCCCATTGGCTCAGAGCTAATGGGAAGGGTTTTCTTAAGTGACTGAAATTTGGTGGAGTATGTGTGCACGCATTTGCCCAGCCAAGAGGCAGCATGGTTTGGAAGAGCAGGTATTCTGGAGCCCATTGCATGGGTTTGAATCTCAGTTCCCCAGTTTTACCACCTACTAGCCAGGGTGACATTGGATAAGTCACTCGTCCTCTCTGGCTCTCTATCTCCCCCTGTAAAATGGGGCCAAGAACACTCCCTACCTCATGGGGTTGTTATGTCCACGTTTATAAAGTCTGGCACGATGCTTGTCTCCTTGATGCTTTCACCAGGTTATGGAACAAGCATCGCAACAAACGGTGCTTCCGATGAAGTCTCCTGTCATCTTCTCAGGTCAGCTAGTGACATCTTCACTTTCCAGCTGCTCAGGCCAAATCCTTGGGTTGGTCTTGGACCTTTCTCTTTGTCTCTCCACCCCATAAACAAATTTTATTGGTTCTGCCTTCAGAATGTATCCAGAATTCAACAATACCTGCAGAGGCCAACTCCGTTTGAGCCGCCATCCTCCTTGTCTGGATTACAGCCCCAGAGCCTCCTAAATGGTGTCCTTGCTGCTGTCCTCAACCCTCTTTAATTGATTGTCAACAAGCAGCCAGAGTGAGCCTGGCGAAAATGAAGCCGGAAAATGTCCCCCTCCTGCAGTAAGAGTGCCCATCTGTCCCCCTTCCCCCAACACATGTGGTCACACATCCAGTCCCTCCTTCGATTCCCTTCTTCCTTGTTCCTTCTACACCAGGCATCTCTGGTTTGGCCTCGCTCTTCTTTCAACACATTGGATGCTCAGCACTTACTCCTTTCTTCCCTCTCCCAAGACCCTGTCTCCCCAGGTGTCACGTGGCCACCTCACGGACCTCACACGCCTCACATTCTTACTCAAATGTCACCTCCTTAGACCTTCCTTGACCGCATTTCAATGTCACAACCCTCGCCCCAGCCCTGATTCCACTTCCTGCTTATTTTATTTCTTAGACTTCAGCATCACCTCAGAGATGCTATGGTTTACTTAGTTACCTTGTCTATTATAAATATGATCATAACAGAATATAAGTTCCATAAGTACTGCATTTTTTTTAACCACTGTGTTTCCAGTACTGAACACAGTTCATAGAACAGAGTAGGTGCTCAGTAAATATTCAATTCAAGAATGGATGAACAAATGGATGAAAGAAAATGATTTGCATAACAGGGTGATATATTTATCAACAAACAGTTTGGGTGTCCATTTACAATCTAGTGTGGGGCGCAAGGGAATAAAAAATTGCGCCCCCCTCAAAATCAGCAAGTAGAGGAGGCACATGGGAGCCCATGGTAGGAGCTTGTAACCCAGATGTGAAGAGGTCCCAGACTTGGGGTGTCTAAGATGCCTCTTGTAAGTTGAGGAAGAGCAAGTAAGTAGATAAAGGAGCTGAAGTAACTAGATGTGGGCAGAACCAGGATGTTGCCTACAGGCTAGGCGGAGGTTAGCCCATGCTGTGGTTGTAGCTGAGAAGTGGGGTGCGTGGGAATACACTCAGGACTCTCCCGGACAGAGTCAACAGGCACTGGGCAGCCCAAGTGAATCAAAACACGTCAAGGCCTCTTGCCAGTTCCCGTAATTCTTGTTTCATTGAAAATAGAGAATAAAAAGGGAATGCAAATTTCAACCCTGCTCAGTTTCCTAATGTGCAACTTCCCTTTCTGTGCAACCCCTTCTCAAAAACCCCAAGCAAAAAGCTGATTGCCGGCTGTGATAATTTTGACATCTTGGAGTACACTGTTCTGTGTTTTTTTTACTATTCAATATCTATTCACGCTCCTGGTGACGGTGCACTGTGATGCGAGGAGGCACAAAACATGTTGCAGAGACAGCCTCTTAGGAAAACAGGGGCACCCCCACCCCAGCTTCCTAGTGATGCTCAGAGCCTCAAAGCTACCGTGGGCTCATGCCCAAGAACAGGCTAGAAGTTTCCACCATCAATCTTCTGAAAGAACAGTTTGAGTCTGTCAACTCTTGGCCAGTACGTCATGGGTGCTGACTGTCTGTTGCCTCAGGGCATAGAGGTAGGGTTAGTGGGACAGGTTTGAAATAAGATTGTCCAGGTTCAAAATCCTCTTGATCAACTAACTTTGGCCAGTGTAAGCCTCTGATTTCTCATCTTTAATATGAGAATAAGAAAGTGTTTACATGATGGCAATGTGGTAGGCTGTCAATGATGCTAGCACCTCTGGTGGAAGGACGGAAAGAAAGAATTACGGAATTAATTGTAACCTCTGTCTTCTTCTCCCTCCAACACTGGTTCACTGCTCAGCAAGTGAATAACAAACTTGCTAATGGCTGGACCTTAGCTGCTGAATTTGATGAAGACTCTGGACCTAGTTTCTCCATCCCTGGTGGACGGCCAGCCTGTAGTTACTGGGTTTGAACTGTGGGAGAGGGAGCTGCTCCATCTGCAGCCAGTGTCTGAGCATTAGCTACAGATCAGGCTCTGCTCCGGTGCCAGGGGCTCAGGGCACAGAGATGGGCCGCAGCCTTACTTTCATGGAGATCACCTTCTAGTGGGAGGTGTGAGGACAGGAGGAGCCCCACTTCTTCCGGGGAAGCTAGCAGCTCTTTGTTTTATACAGACATTCACACGTGCTAACTGCAAGCCTGAGACACAGGCTTGAGATTGAGGATAGGATGCTCAGGCTCAAGGAGCTACCAGTGGGCAGAGAGTTGGGACTGGAGCCTGGGTTCCGTGTTCCGGGGCAGGAAGCATGGCCTGACAGGGATCATGTATGCACAGTGAAGCGGGAAAAGCCTAATTTGTATAGTTACACATATATGTATATGTTATCAAATAGTATATGTTGTAACTACTTGTAAAGCTGTCAAAGATTAGTAAAAAAGGACTGTAAAAATAGGGACCAAAATGTTAATGGTAGTTGGGTGTGGGTTTTGGAATGGGGGCATGGGGACATTTTTCTTCTCTTCTCTGTTTCCAGTTTTTAAAATGCGATGGCCTTACTTGAATAATTGAAAATGACGAATGAAGTTGACCAAGGAAAGGTCGTTCTAGGGCCAGCACTTCCACTAACCAGCTGTGTGACTGAGAAGAAGTCACTGCATGTCCCAGATGTCCCAACATCCACCCTTCACTTCTCCCCACTGTTGTGTTAAATGCCTTTTTCCACTTTTTGCAATCCCTGTTGGCCTGTCAACCTCCTGACCCCTGAGATCCCCTCTGACATATCAGTTCTCTTCGGCCTGCACACAGCCGTCCCAACATTGGTATCTATTTGTCAGGTACTTGTTAGCAGTCAGACACTCAGCTAAGTTCTCTATGCATGTGACCTGAAACAATCCCCAAAGGAATTCAGTGGCACCTGCAGGAAATTTTAAGCCCACTCTGTAGAAGAGAAACTTGTCTTTCAGAGAAGGGTCGTCCTTGTCCCTGTGGCAGGGCCCACTCAGGGCTACCTGACGAGAAAGCCCATGTTCTAACTGCTCTATCCAGGCTTCTTCAAGCCCGGTGTCCTTCTGTGCCCCTAGCAAGCCACCATACCTGGCATTGATGGGTCTTGGTATGTGTTGAATGTATACCAGAACATGCCGTTTTTCTGAGCCTTAGTGTATGGTAGCTACGTGCAAGTAAGTCCACAATAATAATATTACTACGTGTCAAGTGCCTTGCCTAGCCTTAGTATGTATATTATCCCAGTTAATCCGCACTTGAACCTGTGGCTGAAGGATTGTACTATATTCATTTGACAGATAAGAACACCTTAAAAATGGGACTTGACCCCAGTTGATGCCGCAAGCAGAGAGAGTGAAGGGATGTGGTTACTTGTGTGTTTGTAATCTTCTTCCCCAAGGCCTACCAGGACTCGGGGCATTTGTAGTGGAACTTGCAGAAAGATAGGGCACAGTGGGAGGCCTCACCAACCAAGTGACGTCAGCAGGGCAAAGGTTACAGGGTCCGTTGAGAGTTTATTTTCTCACGTCTTTTTACACTGAAATGGCGGGAAAGAATAAAAAGCTGAAGTGCTCCCCAGTCATGGCTGATTCATAACCAGAAATTAAGACAAAACAGATCCAAAAGTGTAACTGTGTGGATGTGGGTGGTTGGCTACACCTGGTAAATTTTTAAATGCTCGTGACCTTTGACACAGGAAGTCTATTTTGAGGAGTGTATGTACTTGGACCTGTGGAAAAATATGTGGACACAAGAACGTTTATTCCAATATTTAATGTAGTAACAAAGGAGTGAAAAACGTAGGTGCCCATTGTTATGGTCCTAGTTCAGAAAACCATGGTATAGACAGTGGAGTACCAGGGGCCACTTAGAGGAATTAGGTAGCGTCATCTGTACTGATAGGTACTGTCTTCTAAACCTATCACTCTGTGAGGAAAGCCAGGTGCACAATCAGGTGTGCAACATGCCATAACTTTGATGAAACAATGCTCATTTGTACACACATGTAGGTTGCCTGTTCGTTAATAAGGCAAGAGGGGAACTCCAAGGCAAGAGAAAGAATAACGTTCCACATCTTCACCTTGTTCCCTTTGACTTTTACTCCATGTGTATTTATTGTATTTATTTATTTGTTTTATCAAAAACATACACCCTTTCTAAAGGGGTTGTTTTTCTGGCAAGTCTTATATATTTCATTCTACAAGCAAGCAAACTCTTCATATCAAATAGCTCAGTTCGTTAAGAAGTGGGTGACAAGCTTTGTGACACAGTAACTGCTTTTGGCCCCTAAATGTTATTTAATGTAAAAGAAAGTTCAGGCTCTGGTGAGCTCTGCTTAGATGAGAAAAAGATGAGTTTCTCTTAGAATGGCTGGTGGTGGTGGAGGTGAGTAAAGTGGATATCTAATGAATATTTGATGTCATTAATTATCATTAATATTAGATATAAAATATCATTACCATTGGACATAAAGAGCCAACTTCTGGGCGGATGTGTGGAATGAGGGAGAAGATAGGGTTCAAAGACTTGGACATTGATCACTTGAGCAACTAGGAGCAAGAAGGTTCTTTTTACTGCAATCTGAAAGACCAGGGAAAGATCAGGTTTGAAGAAGAAAGATCAACAGTTCAGTTTAGGATGTAGTGATTTGTGAGTGGAAATATTCCCTGTTCTGTCAATTCTTGGGCCCCCTCAGGACCTCTTCATCTTCCACCATCCCTTGCCTTTCTTTTGTCCTCACTTCAGTTTCTGTGGGACTGAGGTGCTACATTCCATTATTAAAATTCCATCTTTTTGGGCCCTGGCTGGTGGCTCGATGGATAAGGTGCCAGCCTGTGAACCCAAAGGTCACTGGTTCAATTCCCAGTCAGGGCACAGAACCAGGTTGCAAGCCAGGTCTCCAGCCAGGTCCGGGGCTGAAGGCAGGTGAAAGGCAACCATACATCGATGTCTCTCTCCCTCTCTGCCTCCCTCCAGTCCCCTCTCTCTAAAAATAATAAATAAAATCTTTAAAAATAAAATAAATAAAACTCTATCTTTTCTTAAACTTTCACCCCCTCTTGCCTTTCTCTTACTGCATTGTCCTTACTGAAAGTTATGGGTAAATTATGTCCCCACCACCAAATTCATACATTAAGTTCTAACTCGCAGGAACTCAGAATGTGGTGAGATGTGGAGACAGAAACTCTGAAGAGGAAATTAAGTTCAAATGACATCTATAAGGTGGGTGCGAATTAACATAAACGATGCCATTCTAAGAAGAGGAAGTCAGAACACAGATATGTGGACATGTGGAGAAAAGACCATGTGAAGACACAGGAAGATGGCAGCTGTCTGTTAGCCAAGGAGGGAGTTCTTAGAGGAAGGAACGTCAACCCCAATGACATCTTAAACTCAGATTTCTAGCCTTCATGACTGAGACAATAAATTTCCGTTTGTTTTTTTCTTAAGCCACACCAGACTTTGTGGCTTTGTTACACAGCCCCAGTAAACGAATAAGCAGGCAAACCCCAACCCGGGGAAAATCAACTCTCCGCCTACTTTTGCCTTTTTTTTTTTTAAGATTTTATTTTACTATTTTTAGAAAGAGGGGAAGGGAGAGAGTCAGAGAGGGAGAGAGACATCATGTATGGTTGCGTTTCACCTGCCTCCAGCCACAGACCTGACTGGAGACCTGGTTTGCAACCTGGTTATGTGCCCTGGCTGGGGAATCGAACCTGTGACCTTTGGGTTCGCAGGCCGGCGCCTTAACCACTGTGCTACCAGCCAGGGTACTTTTGCCTTTTTTATAAGCGGAGTGTGTGGCTGGACGAAACATGACCTCATTGTCCGGCCTTTGTTAAACTTCTGACCATGACACCCTAAGAACCTTTCCCTCAGCTTTCCCAGCTTCCCCAGTATCCCACACACCCTCCGCAAGGGAAACTCTTAGTTCCCTGAGAAACAATTAAAAAAGAATGTCCCCATGTCATCAGCAAAGCCACTAACCGTCCATCCCCAAAAGCCATGTTCTCTGCCTTCCCTCTGTCCCCACCCTGCCCCGCATCTCATCCTGCGCCTGGGGCTGCCACAGCTGAGGAACCTTGAGGGTAAAGAGGCAGGGGGTGTCTAGGGAAGCCACTCAGTTATTCATGGAATCACTACTTAGAGTAGTCCTTGCGTGCTGGACACTTTTCCAAGTGTGGCCCACGGATGACAGACTGGCATCCCCTCCACGTACTTTCCCAGGAAGTAAGAAGAGTGCTTGCCATGTGCTAGGTAGGCGTTATGCTAAACATGCTGCAAATATGACCCTCATAGCAACCCCATGAAGCAGGCAACGCTACTGGCTCCACTCTACATCTGAAGCACAGAGAGGGCAAGCCACAGCCTATCTCGCCCAGCAACTGGGCGACGGAGCTAAGTTTGAACCGAAACCTTCACCAGATGCCACTTGAGAGAAGAGGTCAGGCTTAGGAGCCTTGAAAGGCTGGGCAGGCGTTGTCATGTTAAGAAGTGGAGGCAGAGCATCACTCTGCAGGTAAAAGATACTGCTTTTATTTCGGTAGGAAGGCAAGCAGCCAACCCTCCTCTCTTCCAGGAAACGGTGCAGCCAAAGTGTGAAGTCCAAGGCTGACCAAGGCAGCTGGCAGAAAGGTTCAGGAGTAGAGTGTACAGTGTGCTCTGCAGGCATCTGCAGGGTGAGTTGAAGGGGTGCCTCTTCCCTTTCGTTCAAGTCTTTTAAAGTCCTATTGGTCCAGCCAGCCAGGGAAGTTTCAAGGAGGGGGTGGGGTGGGAAAGGAAGCCCAGAAGAGGCAAATAAGAGATGAAAGGGGAGGTGCAGTTTCCCAAAGGGGTAGCTCTCTCCTTTCCTGTCCAGCCTTTGTTGGGGCCTCTCGGACTTAGCCGGCTGACCTTGCAGTGGACCCCATGTCTAGCCACAGCTACAGCCCCGAGCCTGAGGAGGAGCCCTGCTGCCACCTCTCCAAGACAACCAAGATCTGGCTCGGCCTCCTGGGCATCCTGGTTGTGGGGGCGATCGTCGCCGGGGTGGTGTTCGGAGTGCTGGCGTGGCTCCAGGCGTCCAAGAGCAAGCCCAAGGAGTGGAGCGGGAAGGGCACCACTCCCCATTTTACTGAAATCATTCTGGGACGGTGCTACACCTACACTCAAATCCAGCGGCCGGAGCTGGGGTGAGTTGGCGTCCGCGGCGCACGGCCGGCACCACACGGGGGTCCCCGCGCGCCGCAGGGGCACAGCGGGGCGCGCAGCCGTAGCGATGGCCAAAGCAAAGCACGTTCTGCTCCGGGTCCGCTGAGAGCCCGCTGGCCAGTGGGGCTCACCGGGTACCCGGCTTGCGGTTCCGCGCGCCCCTTGCGGGGGAGGAGAGGGGCACGGGGGCGGGGGGCGGGGGGCGGGGGCGCGGAGCGTGCGGAGAGAGCGCGCTCGCCGGGCCGGCCAGCTCGGCTGCCAACACTTGGCACGGGCCACGGTCCTCCGGGCTCGGAGCCCAGAGCCGGCCAGCCCTGACCCGCGCGCCCCAGTGGCGCTCACCGCCGCCGCAGGGACAGAGAACCGCCGCAGACGCGCGTGAGGGGTGGGGAGGAGTTGGCCGCGTGTTCTGCCGCGCTGGGGTTCCCATTCACTGTCTCTGACCCGGAATGCCCGGGCTAGAAATGTGACGATGACACCTGCTTAAGTGACTTCCGGAGCTTGTGGTAGGGGAACAGTTCAGGCGGAACAGCGAGATGAGTGCAAAAGTAGGCACTTGATTTCGCACGCGGGGACCCAGAGGGGTCAGTCTCCAAAATCTGGGCGCCAAGCACGGGTCTCCTCTCTTTATATACTTTTGGGGAGTGGGCGGAGGCGGGGACCAATGGGGAACAAAGAGGAGGGACCTGGCCCGGGAAAACAGAGCCTGCTCTAAGTTAGCTCCCCTATCTATGGCTAAACCTCCTACTCCCTGCTGAATTTGCTGTTGCAGTGGTGGTGACAGGGGGGTGGTGGCCGAAGGACCAGACTTCAGGAAAGGGTTTCATTTATGAAATAGGAAACAGCACCCGGAGTCCTCTTTCACGTCACCACGCACTAACAAGACAAAACAAAGCAGTAACGGCTTTTAAGAATTGAGCCGTAACTTACTCGACGATTATGTGAATCGGCTTGAGGTATCTGTCCAAACCCGGGAGACACCACCCCCAACAAGCCCCGAAGCTCCCTCCGTCTCCAAAGGGAACCACTTTCTTCTTCTTTTTTTTTAAATTTTATTGTTGTTGTATTACATCCATCCCCTTTTTGCTCCCCTCTGTCCCCCCACCCACCCACCCATTCCCCCCAAAGTCAATCCCACCTGTTGTCCATGTCCATGGTTCCTTTATACTAGGTTCTTGTCTAAGCTGCTCCCCTTCTTTGCCTCTACCTCTCCCTCCCCCCTACCCCGTTCCCCCTGACCACTGAAGGCCTATTCACTGTATTCATATACTTGATTCTGTTTTGCTTGTTGTTGGTTTTGTTCATTATTGTCCCGTAATGGGTGAGATCATATGATATTTGTCCTTCACTGACTGGCTTATTTCACTAAGCATAATACTCTCCAGTTCCATCCATGTTGTTGCAAAGGGTACAAGTTCCTTCTTTCTTTCTGCTGTGTAGTATTCCATTGTGTAAATGTACCAAAGTTTTTTAAATCCAATCATCCACTGATGGGCACTTAGGCTGTTTCCAGCACTTGGCTATTGTAAATAGTGCCGCTATGAACATAGGTGTGCATAGGGGGAACCACTTTCTTGACGGCCATTCCCAGGACAGGGCGTCCGGGGCAGCGCACATTTTTGAAGTTGTATGTCAAGGATCAGGCTGGGAAGTATACTTTGCCTCTTGGGCTGCAGAAGGCGGCAGGGAGAGCCTTGACTTTCAGTTGTGAGTTGGAATCACACAATTCGCTGCCAGAGACCCCCGCAGTTCAGGGCTGGGAGTTGGGAGACCAACCCCCCACTCGCCCTCCCAGTCTCCCCGCCTCCCCGCTTCTGGGGCCCGGAGCAGGGTCCGCTCAAGGGTTGGGTTCTAAGGGCGACACCCCAGGTCTTCATCACAAATTGTTCGAGTCCAAAGACCAGGGCTCCTTAAGTGTTGTTGACAGATGGTTAACTAGTTATTGATAGAGAAACTAGAAGTTCAGGTGTTCCTTCGCGTGTAACACTGTCAATTAAATCAAGTGATATCCCATCTGAATCGCCCATGAAAAAAAAGCGGTCTTGTTTTGCAATGTTCGCCTTCATTTAACCCTTTAAGATGTGTGTTGTTGGTCCGTCCCCTGTGGTTAGCGCAGCCACATGGCAAGCGGGATGCCCCGTAGAAACTACCTGGCTTTTTAATGTTTGTCAGGGTGGTTGCTGGCTGTATTTAAAATATTAGCAAGGGATACCTTCTGTTAGTATTTCTGAGCACCGCGATATCTCCCAATACCTGTACACACCCTTAAGTAGGTTAGTAATTATATATGGCCCTATGTGCCGGGCAGGTAAGAATATCAAATCATGTATCCTTAACAAGTCTATGACTGATTAATAATTTCTTCCTTATTTCTATGTTGCTGAAACTTTGGCACACTGTTTCGCTGGTAGTCATACCTTCTTAACACCAGCAATCTTTCCCTGGTAAATTATGAAATCTATACCTTGCCAGATTACTCTCTCCCGTCCAGATTTTTATATTAGGCTAAAGCAGCGCATTATGTCAAGTACTTGACTGGGTATTTCTACTTTGATCCAGTTCTTACAACCTCTGCAGGTCTTTAACCTCTATGTTAACATATAAAATGTGATGTTACATATTATTAAGCAAAACAACACCAGAATAAAATTATACATATGATCATTGTAACTTCGTACAGCAAAACTGAATGTAAAGAAAAAAGATAGTAAACTATAGCACTATCAGGTTAATGATGGTATTATTGTAGGTTTCCTTCCTGATTATTCTTCAGTTTCCAATGATTCATAATTGGTGTTTTTCTTACCTATCCCCAAACTTTGTGGCTTCAAACAGAAACCATGTTATGATTTCGCATGGTTCTGTAGATTGGCTGGGCTTAACTAGGTGGCTCTGCTGCTTTTGTGATGTTGATGGAAAATGAAGTCATCGGAGCAGTCAGCTAAGCTGTAATATCCGAAGTGGATCAGGTGTCACTCACACAAATGACGCCTTGGAGGGGTCAGCTCAAAGGCTGATGTCACCTGGGATGCTGGACAGGCTGGATCTCTGTCTTTCTCTGTGATGCCTTAGAGTTTCCGGTCACACCCTTGAAAACGCCACACTGTGAGCATGTTTTTCTCCGTGCCCTGCCTTCAATCATTGCCTTGAGGCCGTTTCTCACTTTAACATTCATTTACCCCAACGGGGGGGGGGGGGGGGGGGGGTGCTGACAAGCAGTTTTCTTTCCAAACTTAGCAGCACCTGACTTGGAAATATTGTCTCTGGAGTCTGCTAGAAAGTGAACAGTTCTTTTTATAGTTCATTTTTCTCTTTCTCCGTACCATATCATACACACTGGAAAAAGAGAAAGTTGGCACTTTCCACATCCTGCTTCGAAATCTCCTTAGCCATATTTATAAATTCTTTCAGTCCCATTAGTGCAGGTGACAGGTTACTACACTCCCCACCATGGCATAACAAGGGTCATCTTTTTCCCAGCCTCCAATAACATTGTCCCCTGTGTCTGTCCAGCCTCCATAAACAGTGTCCTGAGGCCTTGCTTATGCCTACTACTCAGTCCCCAATGTTAATGCCACATTGTGGTAGTCAGGGTTCTGCAGAGTGACAGAGAGAGAGAGAGAGAGAGAGAAAGAGAGAGAGAGAGAGAGAGAGAGAGAAATATTGATTGACTTGAAGGGATGGGCTCATGTGATGGTGGAAAGTGACAAGTCCAAAATTTGCAAACTAGGCAAGCAGGCTGGAGACTCAGTCAGGGAAGAGTTCATGTTGCAGCTCAAGTCTGAAGGTCATTTGCTGGCAGTATCCCCCTTTTTGTAGTTGGGGGGCGGGGGTTGTCAGTCTTTCTTAACACCCTCAAGCTGATTGAAATGAGGCCCATCCACGTTATTCAGAATAATCAGCTTTACTCAAAGTCTATTGATTTAAATGCTGATCTCATTTAGAAATACCTTCACAGAGACATCCTGATGTGTTTAACCGACTATCTAGGTACTGCGGCCTCACCACAGGGCACGTAAAGTGAGCCACCATACACACGTTTTAGGTCTTTGTCCCTAGCACCTCGCCCCAGGGGCTGCTGCCTGCTGTTGGGTGCCTGTTGCTGAATCATTAACTACCCTGATCTGTAGTGAGTTAAAACAATACGCTGGTGTCCTTCCTGAGTCTGTGAGTTGATTGGGATCAGCAGGATGGCCTGCCTTGCCTGGTGTCAGCTGGGCCCGGGGTCAGCTGGGGAACTGACTTGGCTGGAACATTCCAAGTATCACGTTTATAGGATGGAGTCTTGGCACTGGGCCCAGCAAGTGGCTGTCCTGCTCTTTCTCTTTGTATCGCCTCAGGGGTTTTCCTCTAGTAACTCCACCACGTGCTTCCGGTGATATTGCGGAATGCCTTCAGAGTTCCTGAACTCGAAAAAGTGGGGCTCGCAGGTCTTAAAGCTTCAGACCCATGACCAATACTTCCACCACATTCTACTTGTTGAAGCAGTCAGGAGTTCGGCCCAGATTCAAAAGATGTGGAAGTGCCGTCCCTGGGCGGGGCAAGTAGCAGATTCCGTGGACAGCCTTCACTCTTCCAGGGTCTTCATGTTAATTTCCTCAGCTTCATGTCCTTCTTGTCCTTTTTGTTTCTTCGATTACAGCGCTTGCTCTTTCTCCTTGATTGCCTTTCCTTAACTATATGTAAAAATAACAAATACCTACTACATGGCACCTGGAATATCAGATCTTTGAGTGTAAGGATGTTTTGTTGAGTGATACAGCGGAAGGACCTAAAGTAGTGCCTGGAATAAAATAAGCAGAAATATTGAGTTGAACTACATGAATGGTATACAACGTAGTATATTATAAATGATAGAAATAAAGAACACCAGAATTCATGTATCTCCTTAATAAGTCTTTCAAGGTCATCATTTCTGAAATCCATCAGTTTCTGTTGTGGGATTAGAACTTGGATTATTGTTTTTGCTTTTGTGTTTCTGGCTTCTTGATTTTATTTTATTTTATTTTTTAAGAAGTTTTCGATGTACGCATATATACACACGTGTACACACACAATGTAGGATTTTTAACCTATATAATGTGAGCTGATACTAAATATGCTGCGTTGTAACTTCTTATGTTTTACTTTACAATAGGGGATGAATGTATTTTCATGCATTCTCTTCGTATTTCTTCCCTAAGCCTTTCCAACTCATCTACCCCGCTTAGCATTTCTTCAGGGTCCAAAGGCCTAACGGGACCGTCCTCTTTTAATCCCTGGGCAGGCTGGGTTGGCCCATTTTGAAGGTTCCCTTCTGCTTCCTGGCTTACACCTTCTTCAGAAGACTGAGGCTTTCCTTCCGTCTCCCGTGGCACATCTTCTGAAGGGCGGCCTTCCTCAGTCTTCAGCATATTCTGTACTTTTCCTTTATTTTCTTCAGAAGCCTTTTGCGTGTTGAGTATTTTTCTATGATTCCTTTCTGACTAAATTGATCCTGCAGGGATGCAGAAAAATGTTCTCCTTCTTGCCTCACTCGATTTGCGGCGTTCCGCAAAGACCAAGAGTCCTGAAAGGACTCGGAGGACTTTGCTCCTCCAGCAACAGAGAGCTGCTACAGGGAAACAGCTCTCGATTTGATTTGATTTTTGGTTTGGTTTGGTTTTCTTTCGTAGGTTGTAGACTTGATCTCCTTGACTTGTTCCTTTTCTTGGCTTTTCCTTCCCCAGTGTCTCTTACTCCCACAGAACTTACTTTCTTCCAGCTTTTTAGTGTTGAAACTTATCTCTTATTATCAAACTGAACCCTGGTTTAATTAAACCAGGAGCATTAAATGCAGAAAATGTGAACAGATCATACATACCTGGCCTTCCTGTCTGAAGCTTCATACACAGCAGCTACCTTCTGACCACGATGCCCCAGGGCACATGCAACCTGAGGCTCATGGAGGTGTTAGCAGGTTGATATGGTGGGGAGTGTCAAGTATCCAGGCACTATGGGGACCCAGGGCATGTGGAAGAAGGGGTAGAGCCTGCAGGGAGAAATGGAGAGCCAGCACCCAGAGTAACATGGGCACCAGAGGTGATGTGGCTTCGTTTCCATGAATCTTCTACCTTGAGGAAAACAATCCCCCTGCTTCATGAATTGCAAGCGTCCACCCTGACAGCTGTTGTCTGTCTGGGGATGGGAACCAGCCCTTCTAGGACAGCTCTCTTCATCCCTGCCCCAAGAGGTGCCAGGGTCCTGAAGGGCAGGGACTATTTTATTCATTCTGTGTCCCTTGTTGTCTGGCACATTGTTCATCACGTTACATAGTCTCTTACTAGGTGCTTGCTCAATTGAACTCAAGTCCATATTGTGCTGGTTGAAACAAATGAATCAGGAGACACTTGATCAAAGCAAAGTCTTCGCCCATCTTACCCTATCTTGTAATGATCATTTCTGTTCCCGCATTCACTATCTTTCTGATTCCTTTATCTTTGTTCCACAATTTCTTTTTCCTTCTCTTTCCCCTCCAAAGTATCCAGCAAGGTTTCTTGGGGCCAGTTCTTCATTCTCACTTCCCCATGCACTCATTTTAATGGGGTTAGCACTTTATGGATTTCTCAATGTGAACTTTAATAGTGCAAAATGTACAAAAAAGCAAACACTTAGCAAACACTTACTGCCTGGTGCTGGGGTCAGCACGGGGGTTTCCGAGAGGGAGAAAACACAGGTTCTATTCTCTAGTGTCACGCCAGGGTGGTGGGGGAGGACAGGCCCAGAAACTGAATACTGCAGGACAGCATGATCTATAATAGCCAATAGGCTTGTACATGGACAAGACGGACCCCAGGGAGTGGGGAGTGTTTCTGTGCATCAGCTCTTTGCGACAGCTAACGAGCAAAGTAGACACCTGTAGGGGTGTCTCACATATACTCAGGTACCTATGAAACAAGAAAATGTGAACTTCTGTGAGCCAAGTGTCAGCACCATGCTGTAGAGATTTGGAAATGAGCATCACCAGCTGGTGGTGGAGGCCTTCATGAAAGAAGAACTTCATGAAAGAAGGAGCAGCTGAGGTTTTTCTCTTACAAGCTACAGGGGGCCCTGAATAGTGTGTGTTACCCTGTTGAGCACATCCTGGGAGACAGATAAGATGCTACTCGTGGGAGGAAGACTGGGCCACTTGATGGATCAAAGCTCATTAAAGGCTGTGGGATGCTGGAAAGATTCCACTGGTGGGAGGATCTGGACTTCTTGCTGGACCATTGACTGTCTAGACTTTCTCAGCATGCAAGGGACCATGAGGTCACTGTACTTGTACAGGACAGAATTCCAGCATGTTTTCTTTTGGGGGTGATGGATTGGCCACCTGCTCAACGTCCATTCCCAGTTAGACCCTGACCTTCATCAGAACATCACACAGCCACATGTTTGCCTGTGTATCCTCAATGCTCAGTCCTGTGGTCCTCAGCCTTCCTTCAATTCCACCTGCATTCTGGGGTTTAAAACAGAGACCAGTGACCAGGGACTCTTAGATGTACCCGGCTGAATGTGGAAGGTAAATGAGGAAAGTGAAACAGGGCTCCAAGCAATGAGGCTGGGGTCAGCTGTGGTTACAAGAGGGAAGTCAACCCCAGAGCTATTTGTGGAAGGAAAGGTGGGGTAGGGTGCATATGACAATCGACTGAGCTTTGGGCTGGTGGGTCTTGTGATGCTACCAAGACATCTGGACAAGGTATCTCTGCGGGTAGAATCTTCTAGAAGGAGGGGTTAGTTGGAAGCCCTGGGATTGAGCATGCCAAATGGCAGCGTGAGAGACAGCAGAGATCAGAGAGAAAGGAGAAAGGCCATTTCCGTGCTCTTTGGTCTGTTGTGCTGCTTCAGACATTGTTTCCAGAAAGGTCTGTGGTGGTCCCAGCTGAGGTCTGGCTCTAGTATCATTATTAACAGCTTAAGGAAGTGGTGAGGTGGTTTTTCCTGGAGGAAACTTTTGTTCCTCATCACGGTGAGTGCCTGTGTCTCCTCTGCTTCTTCCTTTCCTTTTTGGAGAAAAATATAGCTGCTGAAGTTCGTTGAGAAATTTGGAAGGAAGACAGATTGGGAATCAATCTGTATGGGTTGATTACAATGTCTTTATGTAGTTGGTTCTTCTAAAATTTGATCCTGTGAGGAAACTCTGGACACATATATGGATGGAGAAATGGAGCCTAAGAGAGGTTAGATAATTTGGCAATACCCTACTTAATGGGCAAAAAACGAAAAGCGTTTCCTTTGAAATCAGAAACAAGACAGGCATGTCCACTTTCACCACTCTATTCAACCCAGTACAGGGAGTCCTAGCCACAGCAGTCAGATAAGAAGAAATAAAAGGCACTCATATTGAAAAGGGAGAAGTAAAACTGTCATTATTTGCAGATGACATGATACTGTATATAGAGAACCCTAAATATTCCAAAATTTTTTCTGAAATATTTCATTGGATGAAGGAAACAGGAAAAAAAGAAAGAGAGAAACAAACAAACAAACAAACAAACAACTCGGGGAATATATGAATAACCCACAGACACAGACACCAGTGTGGTGATGGCCAGAGGGAAGGGGGCTGGGTGGAGGGGAACAAAAGGGGAAAATATGGGGACATATGTAATAGTGCCAATAATAAAAATACAGTTAAAAAAGAAAAGCAAAAAAGTATGTTTATTATTAAATAATAGATAAAAACATGTCTTATGACAGTTCATCACAATTTGAATTCATTTGATGAAGTGAAAATTTCAAAAAGTTAAGAGCATGACTTCATAACAAAGAATCAACACATATCAAGATTTACGAGTTAGTGAAAAGGTCCAAAGAACATTGGGAGGCATTGAGTATTTATAAGTGTAAGTTAGCTATAAAACTGGTTAATGTTCTACAAGGCTGTAAAGATCTTTGGTAATATTATTCTGCCGGAAAAGAATTATTCACATGTGTAACATACAACATCTCCCAGTTATCAACCCACTTTGTAACTTTGTTAGCAGATAGCAAAGGCAAAGATACTGGATAATATGTTCTTGAATAACCCAGTCAAATAATGCTCCAATATGTCATTGAAAAGGCAGGCTACCCATGTTTTCGCCTTGTTTCCAAATTTTAAATATTTTTGTAACATGTTTATTCAGTAGGGATTTATTGAACTCGTTATGTCCCAGAAAGTCTTCTAATTCCTGGGGATCTAGCAAGGTACAAAGCGGACAGAATTTTTGCTCACATGAAACATGTATTCTAATGGAAGGAACAATGAAGAAAGATAGTATGCAGTATGGTAGGAAGTGCTGGGAGAGAGCTGGGGGTGGGGGAGTGTTTAGAACTTTAAACACGGTAATAAAATAAAGAGAGCTTCCCTGAAAGCGGGCATTTTAACAAAGACCTGTAGACAGAGGGAGATCAAAACCTAGAAATGTCTAGGGAAGAGCATTTTGGGCAAGAAGAGGAACATGTGCAACGTTGATGAAAAAGAGTGAAGGTGAACCGATACGGCTACACCATCTCCTCCCAACACCAAACTGGAATTACACCTCAACTGGGGAGAAATCATCCGGAGTAACCAACAGAACACCAGCTGGAAGAAGCCTTATAACCATGAACAGGACAGACGAGACCGCTTCATCACAACGTGACTGGTGGGCAGTGAGGAGATGCAGGAGGGCTGGCTGGGCTCCCACAGGCAGCAGCTGGGGCTCCACCTGAGAAGGGTGGGATCTAAACCCCCAGCTGGGCTTCCCAGCCTATGCAACACAGCTGAGAGTAAACAGCACCCAGCTGTGAACAGTGAATAGCGGTGGGGTTTTCCTAGCCTGATCCGGCTATAGCCATAGAGAATTCTTAAAGGAGCCATGCATGAAAAGACATTGGCACCCACTTACCCTAGGCTCCAGCAGAGGGAGGGCAGATGGACTAGAGACAAGTAAGAAGAGTTTGGAGTGGTGGCTTTGAGAAGAGAAATGCGAGAGCTGCTGACAACAGGGTACCAATGCTGACCCATCCCCCATACTGTAGGCAGACCACTCTTCTCCCAGTGGTGTCAGCCTGAGGGGAAGCAGAGAGGGTCCCAATGAAGAGGAGCCCAAACAGGCCCACTCCAAGACACATCATAATTAAAATGGCAAATTTCAGAGACAAAGAGAAAATCCTAAAAGCAGCAAGAGAAAACTGCTATTACATTTAAGGGAGCTCCAATAAGGTTATCAGCCGATTTCTCAACACTGTAAGCCAGAAGGAAATGGCAAAAAATATTCCAAGCAATGAAAAACAAAAGCCTACAACCAAGACTACTTTACCCAGCAAGGCTCTCATTCAAAAAGGACATGAAAAAAAGGCTGGGGAAGTTATATCAGAAAAAATAGATTTTACAATGAAGGCCATAAAAAGAGACAAAGAAGGACATTTCATAACAGTTAAGGGAACAACCCATCAAAGAAGATATAATCCTTGTAAACATATGCACCCAACATAGGAGCTCCCACATATATAAGGAAAATCTTGGAGGACTTTAAGAAGGATATAGACAGCAACACATTCATAGCAGGGGATTTTAACACCCCATTATCAACAATGGACAGATCTTCCAAGCAAAGAACCACCAAGGATATTATGGCATTGAACAACACGCTAGATCAAATGGACTTAGTTGATATATACAGGACTTTTCACCCTAAAGAAGAAAAATACATATTCTTTTCAAATGCACCTGGACCATTCTTAAAGATAGACCACATGGTAGGACACAAAACAAGCCTCAACGAATTCAAGAAAATTGAAATTATATGAAGCATCTTTTCAGGTCACAATGGCTTAAAACTAGAAAGGAACCGCAAGGAAAAAAACCCAAAGCATTCTTATTCATGGAGACTGAATAACATGCTATTAAATAATGAATGGGTTAACAGTGTGATCAAGGAAGAAATCAAAAAAGTTTCTGGAAACAAATGAAAATGAATACACAACAGCCCAAACCCTACAGGACATAGTGAAGGCAGTCCTCAGAAAGGAAGCCTTTCTGAGGCAATAAAAGCCTACCTAAAAAGGATAGAAGAATCTCAAATAAACTACCCAACCCTACAGCTACAAGAACTAGAGGAACGGCAATAAACAAAGCCCAGAGTGAGTAGAAGGAAGGAAATAATCAAGATCAAAGCAGAATTAAAAAGCATATAGACTAAAAGAACAATCCAAAGGCTCAATGAATCCAGGAGTTGATTCTTTGAAAAGATAACAAAACCAACAAGCCTTTAACCAGGCTCATCAAGAAAAAAATGGAAAAGGCCCCAAAAAATCAGAAACAAAAGAGGAGAAATCACAATTGATATCACAGAAATACAAAGGATTGTACGAAATTACTATAAACAGCTACTATGACAAGAAATTTGACAACTTGGGTAAAATGGACAAATTTTTGGAAACATATAATCAAGAATGAAGCAGAAAGCCTGAACAGACTGATAACACTAGTGAAATTGGAGTATAAATCAAGAAACTACCAGCACGCAAAAGCCCTAGACCAGATGGCTACACAGGTGAATGTTATCAAACACTTGGAGAACTAACTCCTTTCCTTCTCAACCTATTCCAAAAAATCTAAGAAGAGTGAAGACTCCCAAACTCTTTCTATGAGGCCAGTATTATTTTAATTCCCAAACCAGGTTAAGACACAACAAAGAAAGAAAACTACAGGCGAATATTGCTGATGAACATAGATGCTAAAATCTTCAACAAAATATTGGCCAACCAGATCCAGCAATACATTAAAAAAATCATACACCATGATCAAGTGGGATTCATCCCAGGGATGCAAGGATGGTACAACATTTGCAAATCAATAAACATAATACACCACATAAATAAAATGAAAGACAAAAACCATATGCTCAATCATATCAATAGATGCTGAAAAAGCATTTGATAAAGTACAGCACCCATTTAAGATGAAAGCACTCAGCAAAATGGGAATAGAGGGACCATACCTCAACATAAAAAAGCCATATACAAGAAACCTGCAGCCAACATCATGCTCAATGGGCAAAATCTAAAAGCTTTCCCCTTAGATCAGGAATAAGACAAGGGTGTCCACTTTTCCCACTTCTATTCAACATCATTTTGAAAGTTCTAGCCACAGTAGTCACACAAAAGAAGGAATCAAAGGCATCTAAGTTGTAAAAGGGGAAGCAAAACTGTCATATGCAGATGACAATAGTGTGCATAGAAAACCCAATAGACTCCACCAAAAAGCTACTTGACCTAATAAGTGAATTTGGCAAAATAGCTGGATACAAAGTCAATATCCAGAAAATGAAGGCATTTTTGTACACCAACAATAAAACATCAGAGGTAGAAACTAGAAAAAAATCCCATTTACTATAGCAACAAGAAAAATAAAGTACCTAGGAATAAACTTAACAAAGGAGGTAAAAGGCATGTACTCAGAAAACTACAGAACACTGAAGAAAGAAAGGAAGAAAGATACAAATAAATGGAAGCATATGCCATGTTCATGGATGGGAAGAATTAACATCATTAAAATGTTCATACTACCCAAAACAATTTACAGATTCAATGCAATCCCTATTAAAATACTAATGACATATTTCATAGGTCTAGAACAAATTCTTCAAAAATGCATATGGCACCAAAAAGACCACAAATAGCCAAAGTAATCTTGAGAAAGAAGAACAAAGTAGGAGAAATAACAATATCAGATATCAAATTATATTACAAGGCCACTGTAATCAAAACAATCTGGGTCTGTCATAAGAATAGACCTATAGATCAATGGAACAGAATAGAGAGCTCAGAAGTAAACCCAGGTCTCTATGGTCAATTAGTATTCATTTGACAAAGCAGGAAGGAGATAAAATGGAGTGCAAAGAGCCTCTTCAACAGTGGTGTTGGGAGAACTGGATGGGGACATGCAAAAAACATGAAACTAGACCACCAAATTACACTATACACCAGAATCAACTCAAGATGGATAAAAGACTTAAATGTAAGCTGTGCTATCATGAAAATCCTAGAGGAAAACATAGGCAGTAAAATTTCAGATATCCCATGCAGCAATGCTTTCACCGACACTTCTCCTAGGGCAAGGGAAATAAAGGAACAAATAAACAAATGGGACTATATCAAACTGAAAAGTTTCTGCTCAGCTAAAGAAAACATCAGCAAAATTCAAAGGGAACCAACTGTATTAGAAAACATATTTGCCAATGATACCTCAGAAAAGGGTTTGATCTCCAAAAAATATAAAGAACTCGTATGACTCAAGACCAGGGAGACAGACAACCTAATTAAAAATGGGCAAAGGACCTGAACGGGCACTGCTCTGAGGAGGACATACAAAGGGCTCATAAGCATGTGATAGAATGCTCAACATCACTAGCCATCAGAGATGCGAATTAAACCATGATGACATACCACCTCTCACCTTTCAGAATGGCTATCATTCACAAATCAACAAACAACAAGTGTTGGCGAGGATGTGGGGTAAAAGGGAACCCTGGTGCACTGCTGGTGGGAATGCAGACTGGTGCAGCCACTATAGCAAACAGTATGCATTTTCCTTAAAAAACAAAAAATAGGTCTGTCTTATGACCCAGCGATTCCACTGCTAGGGTTATACCTGAAGAACCCTGAAACACGAATTCAGAAGAACCTATGGACCCCTATGTTCATAGCAGCACTATTTACAATAGCCAAGTGCTAGAAATAACCCAAGTGCCCATCAGTGGATGAATGGGTCCAAAGGCTGTCATACATTTACGCAATGGAGCACTATGCAGCAGAAAGAAGGAACTCCTACCGTCTGCAACAACATGGATGGAACTGGAGAGCACCATGCTTAGTGAAACAAGCCAGAGAGCAAAAGACAAATACCATATGATCTCACTTAATACAGGAGACGAATGAACAAAAGAAACAGACCAGCGGAATGGGGCAAAAAAGGAGCTGAGTGACAGTAACTAGGGGGGCAGGGGGGAGGGGGGAAGTAGGGAGGGCGGGGCAGGGGAGAGCGATGGGGAGAGCAAATGAAACAATTGTAATACAACAACAATAAGTACAATGTTAAAAATGTACGAAGCTCCTGTGACGGTCAAAGGAAACTTACAACTTTTTTTGATGTGTTTCTGGGGAGGGGGATTGGATGAAAGAAAGGAAGGGAGTAGCCAAAGCATGACCCATGGACTCAGGCAGGGGTGTGAGGGTTGTCTGCCGGCGGGCAGGCGGGGGGGGGGGGGGGGGGGGGGGGGGGGCGGTGTGTGGTTCGGACTTTCGGAATGAATGAACCTTTCCTTTTGCCGGAAGAGCCTGCTCATTTTAAGATAGAAAACCCCGGCTCAGCAATCGCGCCCCTCCACCGCGACACCACAAGGTGGCAGTCTCCACCTTCGATCCCCAGCCCAGCCGCCTCAAGGGTGAGAAGTAACGGGAGTTAACGCGCCTGGTTTCCCTCGGCCAAGACAACCTGGTCCTTCCGGACTTGTCAGCAGGAACATCCATTCCATGCCTGTAATGACTCCTCAAGATCTAAGTGCTTTTCAGAACGGGGATTTAGGGGGTGTGAGTGTTCGCCGTGAGCAACGACGCGGTATGAAGGTGATGCTGCTTTATTGATGGGGGTTTGCAAGATAGTCGCTTGTGGGCAGGTGCAGGTTTAGGGAGAGATGCCAGCGTAGCCGGATGAACCCTGAAGGAGGCTGACAACATGCCAAAGGATTGAACCACCAGACATACCTGCATTTCCACCTCGGCATAGATGTCACAGCCCAAGGCTTGAACGAACCTTTTCTGCCCCGTCCCCTGTATCCATCACCTGGGATAACTGTGTCCTGGTCTGGCCTTCAACCTCTCGCGTGACCTAAGGAAATGACAACCCCTCGGGGGCCTGAAGTCCTCAGTTCTATTTGGAGCAACCTCGTTAGGAGAACAAGGCCGTGAGTTTCGGTTTCCTGCAAGAGGCAGCGTTGCTTGGAAGAAAGCAGAGTCTGGAAGGAGGGCCTGCCCCAGCGGTTGGGTGTGGGGCAGTTAGGAAACTCTGAGCTCCAGTAACCCTGCCACAGGGTGACGGCACCACCCAGAGGGCTGATGTAACCAGGGTGGGGTGAGTTGAGCACTGTGCACCTGGCACATACACCCCCCTCCTCCGTCTGCTCCCGCCGCTGGCACCTGCAGACAGCCTGCCTGGGGGGCCAGAGATTGGGAGAAGGGGTGAGACATGAACCAGGGGACATGCCTCCAGGGGACCAGGGGAAGTGAGGAGCCGCCTGGGGGCTGCTGGAAGGAGCAGAGGAGCAGGAAGGGGCCGAGCAGCCGTTGACCCTGAGTCCTGATATTTGTGCCCAGTCCGTTCCCGCAAGCCAAAAACCGGCTCTCAGGCCACGACTCAAGCTCCACATTGTGGCCGATTATGGTCACACAGTGGCTTTTTTTTTTTTTTAGATTTTATTATTATTTTTAAAGATTTTATTTCATTATTTTTAGGAAGAGGGGAAGGGAGAGAGGCAGAGAGGGAGAGAGACATCAATGTATGGTTGTTTTTCACCTGCCTCCAGCCATAGATCTGACTGGAGACCTGGCTTGCAACCTGGTTATGTGCCCTGGCTGGGGAATCGAACCTGCGACCTTTGGGTTCACAGGCCGGCACCTTATCCACTGTGCTACCAGCCAGGGCTAACACACACAGTGGCTTTTTCTGACCCTGGTGCCCTGGAATTATGCTCAGTAGAACCCCAAGGGCCCCCCGGTGAGCGTCCGGCTGGTTCCCGAGTGTTCGACTGCATTTCCCCGTTTCGGCTGCACCATCTGCTTATACCACCGCGGTCCCAGGGAGGAAGGAGCAAGCAGCTGGCCTGCGCGGGCTTCACTTTATTCGGAAAGAAGGAGGCTCCTGAGTACGGAAAGGAAGGCAAGGGAGCTGGTCTAGTCCTGTCAACTGCGCCCGCCACGAAGGCTCTCTGCTCCAGCAAAGAGACGGTTTCTTGAGGACTACCTGAGCAGGAGGTCCTGGATTCAAGCATGCATCTGCGAGACACCAGGTCCCCGGAAAGCATGGAAACTGGGGAGCTCCCTGGGGAGCGAAACGGTGCCGGTTCCTCACACCAGTCCTTGCAGTGGCACGAGGAACGTTCCCTAACCTTGCTTGGTGGCCTCATCTGTTGTCCCAGGCCAGGCAGGTGTGTCCCCTGCAGAAGTGCAGGCAGGACCTAGCGGGGTAGGTAGGCTCTGCCGTCTTTTCCTTGCGTCCTCTGTGCTTCTCAAAGGAAGGCCTGTCTCCTTGACAGCTTTCATCAAGATTGATCCTGGGTATGATCTGTGATTGGAGCTAGGGTGGCCAGGGACCAGTGCTGAGTCTTGCCTGGCGATTGCCTTTAACTGGGTGAGGGACGGGAAGAGACACCCTGTACGCAGGAGATGCGGGAGAGGGCACAAAAGGTGGGGACCAAGGGCGCATGGGCCTGAGCTTCCAAGACCTTCCAAGAGTCTCAAATGTTTGTGGTTTCATTGCTCAAGCAACTTGAGAAAATGAAAGTTTTGTTTTGAGCCCCAAGTGTAATTAATCTGTGTTGATCATAGAAAATACAAAAAAATATCACCTCACGAAGCAAGTCCTAGGAGCTAAATATAACTAGTTTTAGAGCATGGTTTGGTTCCTGTGGGTTTTGTCCTTCAGTTTTTAAAAGTTGGTTGTGATCATATGTACCTTTAATTACCAAAAAAAAAATTAACCCCTTTTCTGGATAATACATGAATCCATTTTTTAAAAATATTTTATTTATTAATTTTAGAGGGAGGGGAAGGGAGAGAGGCAGAGAGGGAGAGAGACATCAATGTATGTGGTTGCCTTTCACCTGCCTCCAGCTACGGACCTGACTGGAGACCTGGCTTGCAACCTGGTTATGTGCCCTGGCTGGGAATTGAACCAGCGACCTTTGGGTTCGCAGGCCAGCACCTATCCACTGAGCTACCAGCCAGGGCATGAATCCATTTTTGTTGTAAACCAACAATAAATAAAGAGAAATACAGGGTGAAAGTGGAAGTTCCCCTTTATTCCTCCTCCCAGAGACAACCCCAGATACTATTATGATATGCACCCGTTTTTCCTGTTTTCTCTAAAGTTGCAGTCTACTTTTTTAACTCCACAGCTATTCCCAACTGTGTATAAATGCATCGTTCAAAGGGTGCTTTGTGTTTCACTGGGCAGAGACACCCTGCGACCCCCCCCCCCTTCTTCTTGGCTGCACATCTCTAAGTGTCCTGGACCCCACCCAAAAAAGCGAAGCCAGAGAGTGGTCAGATGGAAACTCACAGCGGTTACTGGTATAGAGAAGCTTCACACATCACAGCGGCTAGAGGAGCAAACAAAGGAAAACCATTTCCAAAGTGAGGGTACTGGGTCATTTAGTGGAGGTTTTCTGTTTTGTTTCATCCCGTTCCTGGCCTCTGCTCTGTACCGTGGTCATGTTTTAGTGCCTTGGGCTAGTCACCTGCACCCTAATTTTACTTAATTTTGTTCTTTCTGTTCTGGACCATACGAGGAGTGCTTTGAGGATAGAAATAGTACTTCTCTTTACCGCCCTCGGCCTGTGGTGAGGCTCACCATGGGCCCTTGGGAAGTATTGGTGGAATGGAAAAATGGATGGGTAACCAATGCAGTGTACACCTACAATGTGAAGTTACTCAGCCTTAAAAAGGAAGGAGATTCTGGCACAGGCCACAACGCAGAAGAACCCTGAGGACATTGTGCTAAGCAAAGTAGACCAGACACAAAAACGAAAAATCACGCGTGCCACCCCCCAGTTCCTGTCCTCAGCAGCGGGTCTCCCTAGAAGTGGCACAAGTCCGGCCTCTAGTTCTAGAATGAAGGACCCATCGGAGAAAAAGCATGTTTTGACCTGGCAGAAATGGGTCTGACTCCTCCCCGGATGCGTCCCCAGTCCGAGGGATCTGCTTCGAATCCCAGACAACTTAATCAAAGCAGCTTTTGCTGGTGACCGTGTGCCCTGATGGAGCCGTGCTCTACTCGGGGGGAATGGAATGAAGGCTGGGCACTTCCGCAAATATCTAAATTAAAGCCTCTTTTCAGAGTCAACTAGGTGATCTTGAGGCCCCTCTCTGTGATGACATCTATGAGTGAGTCAGAGATCTGATTGCAGAGATCTCTGCACACTGCCATCCTAATTCCTTTTCATTTCTGTATCTTCCATCATCTATCAGTCTATTGTATATCTACCATTTATCTATCTACCTATGCCAATAGAGATGTTGACTTGCACATCTAACGTGGAATGTTTGCTTTTGATTTTAAGGGTGAAAAGTAGCTTCATAAAGCCTGCCCCAGCCTTCTCATTGCCTTTGCCCATTTTTTTTTATTTTTAATGCACAGAGGAGCCTCTGATCTCTAAGACAGAGGGAAGGAAGACAGTTGAGTTATAAACTCTTCCGAGATTTGTTTCAACTCTCATGTTTTATCCCTGCACTCCTTCTAAAACCAAAATCGTGTTAACTTTTCAATCTGAGGTGTTTTGAACACTAAAGGTAATGGTTTTGAGCTGGGGTCCATATATCAAAAAAGCATACAAATAAGGTTGGAGTTTTGTGAGTTCTCTGGGAGACTTCATCGAATCTGGGGCAATTCACTGAGAACAGGCTCATGAAAGAATCTGGTAGATGGTAGGTATTCAGTGCATGTTAATTTCTTTTCTGCCAGATTTTTTTTGTTATGGAAAATTTTCTCTTATTCTTTCGTCTCAGGGAGATGTTTCTCCAATACACTTGGTCCAACCTCCAATTCCGGCAGAGGTGGCTAAGGACAGAGGTAGAAGCATTTTATTTTATTTTAAAGATTTTATTTATTACTTCCAGAGAGAGGGGAAGGAAAAGAGACAGAGAGAGAGAGAGAGAGAGAGAGAGAGAGAGAGAGAGAGAGAGAAGGAGGGAAGGAGGGAGAGAGAGAGAGAGAGAGAGAGGGAGAGAAATCAAATGTATGGTTGCTTTTCACCTGCCTCCAGCTATGGACCTGGCTGGAGACCTGGCTTGCAACCTGGTTATGTGCCCTGGCTGGGAATCGAACCAGTGACCTTTGGGTTCGAAGGCCAGTGCCAATCCACTCAGCCACCAGCCAGGGCACATTTTATTTTATTTTATTTTATTTTTTATTCTTTTTTAAAGAATATTTAATTTATTATTTCCAGAGAGGGGGGAAGAGAGAGAGGCAGAGAGAGAGAGAGAGAGAGAGAGAGAGAGAGAGAGACAGAGACAGAGAGACAGACAGACATAAATGTATGGTTGCCTTTCCCCTGCCTCCAGCTACAGACTTGGCTGGAGACCTGGTTTGCAACCTGGTTATGTGCCCTGACTGGGAATCAAACCAGCCACCTTTGGGTTTGCAGGCCAGTGCTGTATCCACTGAGCCACCAGCCAGGGGCCAGGGCACATTTTAGAAGGGAGTTGAAATCCAGAACAGGGACTTGCTGAGAAGGCCACTGAATTAAATGAAAGGAATGTGAACATGATCCCCTAAAGTGAAATAGCCACTAGAGACCTTTTCTCTTCATGTCCGGTGATGGTGCCCCATAAATTTGGACTGACACGAGAGTATTCAATGTGATAACGTTTTTCTTTAGGGATATAAAGTTTGGAGAAAGCCAGGGGAATAATGGTGTCCCGGCGCAGCTTTTGAAGCCAGGCAGGGATACGGTGGAGATGTCCTGTGCAGATTAGGGAAATTTAGGGGGGTCTAGGAAGAGAACTGTCCTGGGGGCCAGGTGGTTACCTTACTTAATTCTCAGAAACCTCCCACTAGTGAAGTGTTATTATCTCCCTTTTATAGATGAAGAAACTGAGGCTGGAGCAATTGAAGAGCCTGCCTCGTAGGGTGATGCTAGTCATGTCATTAAAGATTGCATTTCTCACTTACTTTTGCAGCTAGGTGTGGCCATTTTAGCAAATGAAATCAGAGCAGATAGTAAGAACATCTTTTAGTTCCTGTTATTGAAAGGCAGCTACCACATGCTCTTTGCTGCTGCTGCTTTTTTCTCCTCTTTCTTCTTCTTTCTATTCATTTTTCTTTTCCCTAATCTTTCCTTTGGACTGGAATGTAGTTGTGATGGCTGGAACTGGAGCATCCATTTTGGAGTGAGATGGGTCTCTGACATGTGGTAGTCCCAGGTTTAGCCTTTAGATTGATATATGAGCAAGAAATAAAATTCTATCCCATTTAAGTTCCTGCAATTTCAGGTCTTATTAACTCAAGTAAAATCCTGATATACTTGCTTATAGAAGTGTTACAAGGTGTAACGATATATGCATGTAAGGCATGTATTAAACCCTCAATAATTGCTACCTGTTGCTATTATTATTATTACTCCACTCTATTCAGCTAGTGGGTGATGATCTGGAATTTTGTCCTGTGGCTTTTTAACATCAAAGTAGTTACAGTTTCTAGGCTGATTCTTACCCAGGTGAGAGTGCGTGTCATTCAAAATTGAGAACAAGGAGAAACTCACATTGCCTGTGGACAAGGGGATGAGCAGGGGTGTCATTCTTGGCTTGGGTTTGTGCCCAAATCTGTCCCCAAGTGCCATGTGTTCTCACCACCCTAGGTATGGGACGTACTGATGGTCCTCTAGGGCCATGTGTGAATGAGCCACATTCCCAGCGTAGCTTGAGATTGTGGCACGGGCCACACTCATCCTGCTGAAGTGGGCATGACTGCCCATAGCCAGGAAGGTCAGAGCAAGGGGCACAAAAAGGAAAGGAAGGAAAGATAATGTTGATGTTGACTGAGCCCCTATTCAGTTCTGGGCATTGTTCTGAAGGGCTTTGACGTATGTTTTATTCAATCCTAGAACATCTGTTTAGGTAGATACTTCACAGATGCAGAAACAGAGGCAGAGAGAGGTTGAGTGATGTTGCAAAGGATATACAGCATAGCTGGTAGAGCCAGAGTTCAGACACGCAGCCTAACTCAAAGGGTTTCATCTTTGCCATGGACAGAAGGGCATTCCCCCAATTTCCTGTCCCCCAAAGAGCAGGGTGGCTGCTGTGGGAGGACCTGTGTCATGCGAATGCTCTCCAGTTCTCGGCTCATGGCAGGAAGCCAGCCTGGGTTCAGGAGGCAGGAAACCCTCTGCAGTGGGTGGGAGCACAGGCTCACAGGGAGCAGAAAACAGGGGTCTTGTCTTTACGTCCCCAGGTCCAGCCGCCTGACCTGGTACTGCACCTAGGATCCTACTCCAAAGGCTGGCGTTTGGCCTGGCATTCGTAACTGAACTTTCCCAGGGAGCCCCACTTTTTTGCCCTAAAGAAATGATGGGCTTCTGTGCACATGTTTAACACAACGACGCAAGGGAAGTCCCACCTGCTGTCTGCTGTATCCCCCTATCTGTTCTTCCTGGCTCACTGCTTTCCCACCACCAGGGTCTGTTGGAGGGGATCTGGAGTTAAATAGTCTATTTCAGACATTTTTCTACCTCTGTGGGGCCAGCTCAGAGTTTTCTAGAGTGCTTTTTCAAAATCAAAAATCAGATGAGGCCACTTTCATGCTTTAAACCACCCAAATGGCTTCCTACAGTAATTAGAGTAAAATTTGAAATCTTTTTCTTAGTCTGAAAAGCCTAAGTGGTCTGCCTCTTGATTGGAATGTAGTTGTGATGGCTGGAACTGGAGCAGCCATTTTAGAGTGAGCAGATGGGCCTCTCATTTCTTTACGCTGTGGTGGTACTGTTTGTCTCAAAGTTCTTCAAAATCAGCAAATTGTTTTCTGCCTCAGGGCCTTTGCACATGCAATACCCTTGGTCCGGAATGCATTTTTCCTCATCCCTTAGTTCCAGCTTAAATGATCTCTCAGAGAGACTGCTCCTGATTAGCCTCCCGAAAGGGGTCATTGCTTTGCTATTCTGCTCTCACCCATCCCTGCTGATTTCCTGCTTACCAATAATCATCTGCACTTGTTCTGTTAATTTACTTTCCTGTTTGCATCCTGTCTGTCTCTAACCAGAGAGTGAGCTCCATGAGGGCAAAGACTGGGGCATGGATGGTAGTGCTTACCCATAAAAATGTTCTACAGATCAGACGAGATCATGCATGTGGACTGCAGGGCACTCAGTAAATGCTTCCTACATGAGTGTCTTTGGGGAGGGGTAATTATGCCTCCAAAATAGGTTTCCAATCTAATCGTACATGCTTTATTTTATTTTTCCATGTTTTATCTCACAGGAATTATGACTGCCAAAAGATCGTGAACGCATTCCTGGGTGCACTTATTTCCAAGGATCCCTGTAGCACTACAGACCAAGATTACCAACTGCTGATGAAGCTGACCAACCAAACCGTACCCTGCGACACGGTCCGGGTCAAGTTCTTGCTTTTAAAACTGAGGCTGACAATGACCAAGAAGAGGTCATAGCACCACATTTTGATAAGGATGAGGGAAGAGGAATAATCTAGACCTAGGAATGCAGGTGTGGTTGGCAGGGGTGGAGTTTGTGGGGCTAAAGGGAGCGCAGGATCTGATTAGGGTTAGGACATTGGAGGAGGGCAGGGAAGAGAGAAATGGAGATTCAGAAAGAGGAAAGAATACTTGGTTAAAAACCAGGCAGACCAAACCTAAGAGGAAACTCAATCCAACTCAAATAAAAATAACCCAACTTTATATCATGAAAAAACTCTCCCTTGACCTCTGGTGAGAACAACAATAATTTGCACTTATCAGGTCGGGTGTCACCATCCCCATGTCACCAGTGAGAAAAGTGAACCCTGATGAATTTAAGTGACCAGTGACTCCTCAACTTTGTTGATCTTGAAAGTGACCAGTTGAACTGGCATAAGATTTAGAGCTAGAGTGGCCCGGGGTTTTTGTACATTGATTACACTGAAATAAGTCTGCAGCGGAGTGAATCTTTTTCTAATGCTAACACGGAAGGTGAAAATTCAATGTGCCCCCTGTCATCTGTGCGGAGCCCTTCAATCATGTGACAGCCTCACATCCCATCAGGAGGGAGCCCCTGCTGCACCAAGCACAGGCCCTGCACCCGAGAGCTGCTAGGTAAAGAGACACCTGGGTGACGCTGTGGCATGAGTGACTATGGCCCAGGCATGCGACTATGCACTTTATTTGCGTGGTCTCATTTAAAGTCCTTGCCATCCCAGGAGTTTCTTACAATTATTCTTGTTACCATTTTACAGATGGGGAAAGTGAGGCTTTGCAATGATACTCTGGTTGTCCCACGTCAGACAGCTAGTAAGCAGGGCTTCATGAGGCAGGGTGACTCATGGCCTGGGCTTCCACGCACAACCTCCAGGGCCCGCGAGTCAGAATGAATAGATCCATGGAGCTGGTGAGGGTTCTGAAATGTGACATTTTGTACTTTGGCATGGGCCCCCCCAAAACTCCCTATAGTTGCTCCTTTTTATGGGGGGACAGGGGTTATGGAGATCTTTAAGGAACCATGAATGGCCCTGGCTGGTGGCACAATGGATAAGGCGCCGGCCTGCAAACTCAGAGCTCGCTGGTTCGATTCCCAGCCAGGGCACATAACCAGGTCTCCAGTCAGGTCTCCAGCCAGGTCTGTAGCTGTGGCAGGTGAAAGGCAACCATACATGGATGCTTCTCTCCCTTTCTTCCTCCCTCCTCGCCCTTCTCTCTAGAAATGATGAATGGAATCTTTTAAAAAAAAAAACAAAAAAGAAAGAAAGAAAGAAAAGAAATGAGGATCCCAGAAGGTCTTCAAATTAAAGAAGAAAGAAAGAAAGAAAGAAACCATGAACACTTCACCCCCAAATAGCAGGAGACAAAATAGTTTCACAGATAACCAGATAACTGTAGGAATTTTGTAACTTCCTGGTGCCTCCCTCAGATGTGGTCCAATCCTAGGTTTAGGATAACATTGTGAGCTGTGGCCCTCAGGCTTCTTTTTGCTGCAGTTCAGAATAATGAGCACACTTGACATTGTGACATAGAACACACGGGAATGCGTGTATACACGCACACACCCACACATACCCATCAGCCAGGAATTGAACAATACTTACCCTGACCATGTGTGATTGACTCTATTTCCTGTGTTTGCCTTTCATTGTAAAAAGGTGGTGGATTTGGGTGTTTTGTTTCTCGGCTCACTAAATTGACGTCAATAAGAGGGGGCATTTTATTCATTCTCAGGTCGTCTTTTGGAGCAAGTCCAGTGAGCTGGCACACCAGTACACCAGGGTCCAGCAGACCATGTTCACGCTGGAGGACACGCTGCTGGGGTACATGGCCGACGGCCTGTATTGGTGCGGAGATGTAGCCACCTCCGGTGAGGACCTGGGCCATTCGGGGTGGTTCAGGGCTGTGCAGGGTGAAGGAGCCCCGGCTCTGCTGGGGACCCTGAAAGATCAGTGTGGCCATTAGAGACCCAGGCACCCCGCTGACGCCCTCTGTGCCCTGATGCCACCTCAGCCTGATGTAAAATCATGTTCTTTAGACCAACTCCTATGTCCGTCCTTCCTTTCCTCTCCCCGTCACCGCTGCCTGTGTCCAGACTGTCATGGCTGTTTCCTGCCCACTCCTTCCCCCTTTAGGTCAGCCTCCACTGGCCATGCAGTAGGCTTGGTTCTGTCGCCAACCCAAAGCCAAATAGCTGCCTCTCGGCCCTTGGGATAAGGTTCAAACTCCTTAGCATGGGCCAGCCTCCGTCTTCCAGTTTCTCTCCTTCCCGCCTTCCCTCCCTCACGTCTTCTGCTCAGCTGCCCCGAGAGGCAGCCTCACCCTCCACGCCTCAGCCCACGCTCCTTCGCATGGGTCACTTGCCTCTTCCTCATCCATCTGAAGCCCCTATTCCTTCCTCCAAACCCAGTTCAACATCCACCCTCCCCAACGTGCAGCACCACCCCCCCAACCCAAACTGATCTTTCCCTGATTTATTCGCTTCTGCAGGAGCCGAATCAAGGGCTCAAATTCCTCTCTCTACCCGCAGGGCCCAACACGCAAATGCTTGTGCAGCCAACCTCGATGGCTAAAGAAAACGGGGCATGTGAACATGCCACATGCTGCACGGCGTGGTTCCATTGGCTAGCTTCCTCAGAGGAAGACAGAGAAAGGCAAACGCTGCGTAGTGTCGATTAGCCATGGGATCTGAAAACAGTGAACGTGCAGAAACAGGGTGGACAGGTGGTTGCTAAGTGCGTGAGGGGACGGGTGTGTTAGTTAACTCCACGTGGGGATATCTTTGCACAGCATGTGTGTGGGTGTATCAGATCACCACATTGTACACTTGAAATGTCTTACCAACTTACCTGTCAGTTACCTGTGAACCACAAGGAAGAAAATGTTTGCGCACGAAGGCAGGTCTCCTCAGGAGGGGGGACATAGGAACGGTGTGGTCATGCTCCCTATCTGTTGTCGCTCTTGGAGCCTGTCGCCATGGGGAGAGTCGGGGAAGACGCAGACCCCACCGGAGCCTGAGGGTGAGGGTTGAGGGAGGAGGGGTGGAAAGCCGTCAGCAGGGAACTGTTGGCAGAAAGCAGAGGGGTGGCCGGGGAGAATGCCCCCCTTCCAGGGCCCATTATTATCACCAATTTTTCCAGCATGTTGTGGGGTAATGTCGGGGGCTTGTGTCTGTCAGATGAGCTTTCTGCAATTTCCCGGAATGATGACTCAAAGCTGGTCACTGTGTTCCTGTCTGGGATTTGGAGGGTAAGGTAAGGACTTGGACGGGACTCAGGGGCACTTAGTGAAATTGGACTGAGAGGCGTTTGTCGTCCGGTCTCTCCTTTGGCAGCGCAGACGTTGGGTAATAGCTCCACGGTGATTAACAGCCAGGGAAGAACGGAGCTTAATTAAATCTTTAATTTTCCACTTTAATTGTGTTCTTGCAACTATTCCTTTCAGAATTGAACTATCAGTCCTGCCCACACTGGAGGAAAGACTGCCTCCCCACCACCGTTTCTGTATTCTGGGACACACTGTCCAAACGCGTGAGTACCAGGCGTGAAATTCTAGAACTGGGGACACCAAAGAGTGAACAGGTCATCTAGCCAGTGGTTGGTTTGATCCTTTTAGGAGCAAACGTTTAGGGTTCTTCCCTGAGGAAAACACCCCTGAGTCCATTCTAGGAGATTTTCACGCACCATTTTAGGGCATGCACGGAGGGCCCACGGGCTCTAGTTAAATATCTCTGCTCCTGCCGTGTTTGGCCTTGGCTGTCAGGAAGCCCCGCTTGGTTGAGTCCTCTGGTCCTGGTGTTGACCAGCCTTAGATTCCTGGAACCGTCTTACTAATCCACACCTGCAGCCCACTTCCGGTGTGCCCAGCACATGGGTGAAAGCCTTTCATTCTCACAAGAACGCCCTGAAATAGGACAGCGGTTCACAGGCGGCAAAGTAGAGCTTCAGGCGAGTGAGTGAAGCGCTAGGTGTACGCAGCCAATGGCGGGTCTGGGAGTGAATTCCCAAGTCTGACCCCAGAGCCAGAATCCAGGCCAGGAGAGAACCACGCCCTTCCCCGCCCTCTTCACCCTCTTTCTGACTTCACTCTAAGCTGCCTTTGCGCTCATTTCTTGTTCTTACAAGTTGCTCCTTTGCGGGCAAGTGGACTAGGGGAAAAGGGGGAAAAGAAAAGAAGGAAGAAAGGAGTGAAGGGGAGAGAAAGAGGGAGAGAGTAGAACCACACAGATTGTAATTCTTCAGAATTAAATTTAGGCACTGAGGAGGTGGGGCAAGTGGAAGCTTACGTTTGCTAAGTGCGTATTCATGACAAGCCCTGGGCCAGGTGCCTTCCCTGTGTCATTCCGTTTAGCCCTCGCAGTCAGGGCAGAGGGAAGGTGAGGGAACGAAGACTCCACGATTAAGGGACTCGCCCAAGGTCAACGGAGAGAGAGCCCAACCCCCCTTGGGAGGTTCCGGCAAACCCTGGGGAGACAAAGGAGACAGCTGAGGATTGGAGGGAAGGCGACCACTTCCACGTGGCCAGATTCCTGAACCAGCCCCTTGACCTTCCAATTCCTCATTTGTCAAATGGGGATACAACTCGTACCTGTCCCGTAGGGTTACCGCAATATTTTAAAAAAGATACCACCGTCCAGTGGTATCTAAGAATGTATTTCTAAACAAATACTTGTTAAGGACCTACTGCGTGCTGTGAAAACTCAGAGGCGCTCTCGATCTTTGTGTTTTGTTGAGAAGAGTGTCTTGTTTTTTTGAGAAGAGTGTCTTGCCTTTCCCGAGGAAAGTGCCTACTTTGTCACCTTATGATACGTTTCGGGGCAGTGCTGTTGCTAAAAGCCTGTAAAACCAAGTCACGTTTTACATGCGGCCAGCCCCTGCTTGTGGTCCCCCTGCCACCCCTCCGCGCTAGGAGCACGGCGGGTGACAGCCGACGCAGGGACACCCTACCCTTGGCGAGCTGCCCTGGCCCTTTCATCCTGGCCTAATGCTCGCTCACGGGTGCGTGGAGACAGCCTTCTTTCACCGGACTGGATCCTTTTTCATTCCGGCAATAGAGGCTGTGCCTCTGGGGTTTGCATCCCATCCCACTCTCTGGCTTCCAAGTGACCTTGGGCTAAACGGACCCAGTACTTACTTGGTAGGGGGGCTCTTGCAGAGGACAGAGCATTGTGGGGTCAGCACTAGGCACCTGTACGCTCTAGACTGTGTTCCCACGTGTGGCTGATACTAACTGGGCCCCTGTCCTCTTCTCACCACCCCCAGCCGTTCTGTTTCGAATTGTTCAGTGGATCCACTGCAGGGTGCCCCCACTCCCCACTGTTCTCCCAGGCTCCTGGGCCTTTCAGTTTGCAGCTGCCTCTCAGCCTTTACCAGGAGAAATCCCATTCCTCCTTCAGCTTGTGTTGCCCTCGCTACGGTTTTCCTACTTCTTTCCTAATCACCGTCACAGGGTGTTTGGACTTCTTGCGCCCTCTTCCTCCCCTCCTCCTTTCACAGATTTTCATTGGGCACCCACTCTGTGCCTGGCACCCACCTTAAAGCCCCACAGCTGAGTGGCCAGCAGGATGGTCAGGCTCCCAACCCTCCAAGAACACCCAGTACCGGCGCCCGAGTCCACCTGAAGCTCATCCTGCCGTGTGAGATGCCGGCATAAGATGACGAGGAGCCCTGAGCTAGTCCCGGGAAATGGGCTTCTGGGTAGAAACCTGTCGATCGCTTTGTTCTGTTCATTTTGTTTTCTCCCGTGCCTAGCAAAGAGTTCGGCTGAATGTTGGTTGCATGAGGGAGTAAAACTCTTTGCTTAACAATATTCATTCACTCATTCCCCGTTTCTCTTTGTGCCTGTGCACAGGCCTCTGCGTTGCCTTTTTTTGGGGGGTCCCCATTTCTCTTACCCTGGAATTGTCTCTCATTCTCCATAAATGAAATGTACAGGGCGCGTGTGATGAATTGGCAAAATTTTCGTAAAATATACAACATACCACAAGTTATATTTTGAAATAAATGTATTCTTATATGTAAATACATAAACATAGCTATTATTTTTTAACTGTTAAAAAAAAAGTCTCCATTGGCTGCAATATTAGACTCGATTCGACGTTGGAATCTTGAGCACACTTTAATTAACTTCTCTTTATCCATAGACATCATAATGACTTTAGTCTTAGCTTCACCAGCCTCTTGATTGGAATGAGATTGTTTTTTAGCTTCTCTCTCACAAACGCTGCATACATAATAGTCTAAAGGATTTGCATCTGGTGCACTAGGCGGCCAGATTTCCTTTGACTAGAATTCAGGACAATGACACTGAGAAAGTCTTGCACCTTTTTGGTGTTATGCGCTGGTGCACCATCTTGTTGGAAGGTCAAATGATGTCCATTTTCGACTTGCTTCATCCACGGTACAACTACTTCTCTCAAACGTCAAGGTAAACACCAGCAGTCACCTTCAAGCCTTGTGAAGACAAATGTGGGGCCATGATATCTCCTCCATTGCCGATAACACCTAACGCCATCACTGTAGCAGGAAATATAATTTTCATGACAACTGGGACTTCATTAAGATTCTCACAGAGCCACCTATTGTGTCTTCTGTTGACAATTTGGTCCTGCTGAGAATTCTTTGCATCAGAGAAGAAAATCAGAGGGATTTTTTTCTTTGGGATTTTTCAATGTTGTTAGCAGTGTCCTTGATTTTTCTAAGCTCCTTTCCTTTGTCAGCTGTGTCATAAACTGGCCTCTCCTAAGAAATATGATCTGCATCTGATATCTTCAGCAATAACCTTGTGAACGTTGCCTCCGACATCTGCAGTTCTCTTGCTATGGAGCGCATTGACTTTCCTGGATCTTCATTGATGATCTCCTGGATTCTGTGCGCAGTATCTGGACTTGTGTGATCCTTGCGTACCTTACGCATTTTCCTTGGTGTGGCAACATCAGGACCGGCATCATACACCTTTTTCATGTTGTCAACTGTATGTAAAGGGATGTTATCGAAGCCCACAATTTCCTTAGCAGTTGACCCTGCATGCAGTCCAGAAATATGGTTGCCCTAACATCCTATTCCTTCGACATGACCGTTGCTCTCCGAATTTAATACTTTACACCTGAAACAATGCTGTTAAACCATAACCTTAGAAACATAGTTTTCCAAAATTAATAAGAAGCCTGTGAAATAAGGAGAGGCGCAGTGATTGCCAATGTATCGTGCACAACCTGTACGCTGTCTGCACTTTATGGCATCAAGAAAGCACTTTGATCTTCCTCCTTCACCGACGTGCCTTTTACTCATCTGAACTTCCGAGGTCAGATGCTGAACGTCATTGTACAAACCCAGATCTCACGTGAGGCGTCATCCCTCCATGGTTTGGGATGAAACTGCACAGACTGGGCCATCCTGAGCTACAGCTGTGCCTGCTCTTCCCTGGACCCAGCGATGGCTCAGAGCCGTTTGGGGTGCAACTCTGGGGAGTGCTGATTAAGTTTGCATGCTTTCTTTTCCTTTTTAGTTTGCAGAAAACGCCTGTGGTATGGTCCACGTGCTGCTCAATGGGTCCATGAGTAATCCCTTTGATAGAAACAGGTATTTATTTCTTTGCGTTCTGTTCGCAAGGGTTCGCGCGGCCTCCTATTCGCTAGCTCCCCTGTAGAAAAATACAGGTCTCATATTGAAGACCAGTAGTTAGGATTTGGGCCAGAGAAAGATAAAGTTTTTGTCTTTCTCAGTGAATGTTTGTCTGTTTTCTTGATTGTATGTCATCCTCTCAAGGTCCTCATGGTTCTGTTGCTTGGCTAGTTCCCTGTCTGGACTTCTCTAGGCCTGCTGGGATTTCCTCAGCACCATTCTCCGTGACTGCCCATTGCCTGCCTTTGTCCATGTTGTTCCCCAGTGAGCCGCCCCTCCCTCCTTCTGCCTAAAGCCTCACCCTCCTGTGTGAACACGGGAGTCCCAGTTCCGCACTACAACAGCTGCTGGTCTGCATTCTTTCTTTGTAGGCATCATCAGCAAGCCACTTAGTTAAAGGTGGGGGCCCCTGAGGTCGCCACGAATTCCACAGGCGACTTTAGGCAGGGCCCTTAACCTCTTTGCCCTGTAGCCCGTCCCTGCAGAAAAGATGGTGACGTGAAGATGAGCTGAGAAAATGTATGAGAAGTGCTGAGCTCTGTGCTGACAAAGCGCAAGGGCTCCACCAGCGCTCATTCCCTCCACACCTGGGCACACCAATGCTTTTCTTCTCTGCTGCCTTCTGCGCTCACGGTTTTCACCACACGAATTGCCTTTCCGGTCTTCATTCTCCAGTCTTCCCCTGGACAGGACGAGGTTGAGAGGAGGGAACAGTCTCGGTACCCCAGATTAACTCTCCTTCTCTCCTGTTTTAATATGTAATTTTGCAGACACGTTTGTCCTTTTGTCTTCTTTTGACCTCAATCTTGTGTGTGGGCTTTTGCTAACGTTTCAGAATTGTGTAATCTGGTAGGAGGGACCCAAGTACTTCGAAGTACTTGCAGTAGGAGTGCCAGGTCCTTGAGACTAACAGGGAAGAGTTTAGGAGTGGGGTTAGTTCAGGGCATTGGGGCCTTTCAAAGCTGAGCTCCCGCTTGCCTGCACGTGCCGGTCACCCGGGGACTGCCCACCTTCAGATTTTGGTCGGCAGGGGGTGCTGGACTTTATCCTGCCATTCCAACTAGTGCCCAGGCAATGTCCTGATGTTGGTTAAAGACCCATTCTTGGAAGAGCAGGTACTTAAAGAGTCAACATGAATGTACAGATGAATGTACAAAATAAGATTCCTATTTTGAGGATAAGAATCCTTATTTGGGGGGGCAGAGGGGAGCAAAAAGGGGATGGATGTAATACAACAACAATACAATTAAAAAAAAATAAAAGAATCCTTATTTTGAGGATCTTCATTCATTGAAGGTCCCACTGAAAGAGTAAAGGTAGCCTCAGTTGCAGAGGGTGAATTCTAACAAATGGCACCCGACCTGCTATCCTTTCACAGGAGCTATGGGTACCTGAATAATTGAGTTTGGGGTTAACCATGTTCTTTGGCTCATCCACGTTAGCACTTTCGGACGTGTGGAAGTCTATAACTTACATCCAGAGAAGGTTCCTGAACTACAAGCCTGGGTGACGCATGACCCCAAAGAAGTTCACAGGTATATGTTACTGCTTTGTACCCATGTATTCTTAGGGTTACTTTAGGAATTGGGCTGGTTAGCTAATCCACAGTCACAAGAATACACTGAGGAAAAACTGGCTCAAGAAATGGATGGGGCCTTATGTTACATTCAGCCCATCGCAACAACCTCTCAACTTTACCTCCACAATGGGTCTCCACCCAATTTGCACCTTTGGCTACCCGCCCCCGACCTGCACACTCTCAGAGGCCACCTCTGCTTCCCCTCCTTACCCCAGGGCTTCAGGCAAGGCCCTCCGCCTAGAAGGAACTGATACAGGAACTGTCACAGGATCTTGTTTTAACACTTTCTTTCTTCTTTCTCAGGCCCACATGCGTAAGTTCCTCCATCCAGGATCTGGGATCAATTTTAGGAAGCAGGGGTATTGGCTTTAACTGCCAGGATGACTACAGGTAATTGATTTGTTCTTGAAGAAGAAAGAGCCTTTTTGCTGTCTGTAGGCATTTTCCCGTGGGCCTCGGGGGTGATCTGCGGTGGTGACCCATAGTAACTTCTGTTCTGTCCCATTGCCACCCCCTGCCTAACCCATGCGGGTTCCCGGCCAGTGACCTTATGAAGAAAGTATGGTTGCTGCTATTGCTGTTTCTTTCTTTCTTTCTTTTTTAAAAGATTTTACTTATTATTTTTAGAGAGAGGGGAAGGGAGGGAGGAAGAAAGTGAGAGAAACAACAATGTATGGTTGCCTTTCACCTGCCTCCAGCTACAGACCTGGCTGGAGACCTGGCTTGCAACCTGGTTATGTGCCCTGGCTGGGAATCAAACCAGCAACCTTTGGGTTCGCAGGCTGGGACCTTATCCACTGAGCTACCAGCCAGGGCTTGCTTCTTCTGTTTCTTGATCGTCAGCTGATACTTAATGCCCATATCTATGCCATGTTAGAGCCACACACTTGTGTTTATCTCCACATATCCCCAAACATCTCTCCTCAGTATTTATTTTTATGGCTTCATAAGTGAAGTGAAACTAAATTGGGCCCCACTTTACTTCATTTACTCCTGGACTTGACCTTTCTCCATGTTGTCACTGCAGAGAGACACTTACATGGAGGCTAAGTGGTCCACTCACACTTTTGTTGCCAATGAAGGGTCTCCTTGATGAATTGAACCATAGATGTACTGCCTTGCCTAGATCTTCTTTTTGCTTTTTTTGTCATAGGCCTATCCAGTTTCTCCAGTGTGTGAAAAATCCTAATGACTGCCCCTAAATCCATCATGAGCTATCGGCAATGGTAGCTTCCGGTCGTTCAGCCCTTGCAGCGGACACGGCTATACATGACGCAGGGGACATGCTGGTGGAAAGCTGGGGATCTGTGGGGAATCCTGTCATCAAGTCAACACCAGAGGGAAACTTACCCCCACAAAGATGAAATGACTTGTTAGTGGCATAGTTTTTTAATTTTGATCTCTTGAAAGTCAAGAAAAGGTTGATTATTACATAAAACGAAAATGTTATATTACTATTATTTTTTAGTTTGTAAGAGTTTATTTGAGCCAAACTGATGACATATGTTAGGGAGCAAGATATCAAATACTCAAAGTTATCTAATTGTAATTTTCATCTGGTACTTTTATGTTGTTTAAGTGTTGGTAACATCCTTTCAATTGAAGAAAGGCCACACCAGTACGCTCTTATTGGGACAGGTAAATAAAAAAAGTAGATGCCTAACCTTTTCAGAAAATGTTACATTTCCAAATGAATGACCTTGTCTCAGGATGTATTTTTGTCCCCTTTTTAGGGATAAACTACCATGCTATGGTTATGGGTCATGTTGAGGATAATATTCTGTAGGATATAAACTACTCATGTGCTTGGTTCTTTACATCTAACCCTTCTAATAGCTCTATGAGGTTGATGTTATTGTCTTCCATTTGTTAGAGGAAGAATATGGAAGAGAGGTTATATAATTCACCCAAAGTCATACAATTGAGTTCAAGGTAGAGGCCGATTTGAACTCAGGTTTGAGGCAGAGAGGGAAAGAAGAATCAATGTATGGTTACCTTTCACCTGCCTCCAGCCACAGACCTGGCTGGAAACCTGGCTTGCAACCTGAATATGTGCCCTGGCTGGGGAATCAAACCTGCGACCTTTAGGTTCACAGGCCGGCACCTTATCCACTGTGCTACCAGCCAGGGTTACAGTTAACATTTTTTTCCTTCTCTTCCTGTTTCTCCTCCTACTTGTGCTCAGTGCCTTGCATCTGTATGAGGCAGATAAAGTATGGATTACGCCTGATACTGACAGTAAACTTTGTTCCTCTCTCTTTTTGTCTCGGTCAGCCTTGCTCAGGGATGATCACTTTTATTACTCCCTCAAAGAACTAACCTTGAGCTTTGTTGACTTTCTCTTTCTATTTCATTGGTTTTCGTTCTTCTCTTTATTATTAGAGGTACAAAAATTCCTTGTAAGGCCTTTGGATTTTTAAATTCAGCTTCTTGCAACAGAAATTGAAGTCGTTGAAGTTTTCATCTCTTTTTCTTTTCTTTTTTAATATGTATACTTAGTACTATAAATTTTCCTCTGAGAACTGCATTGGCTACAGTTTTGAGTTTTGATTTCTCTTTTCGGTATTAGTTAAAATATTTTTCTAATTTAATGTTATTTAGATATGTGTTGCTTAATTTTTAAACACCTGAAGATTTTCTAGTTTTTAAAAACATAGATGCATTGAATAAAAGATTGTTAAACTAATTTGAGATTCCTTCAGGGAACCCACTAGGTTTGTTGAAAACAGCATGAATTTTGGAGTCAGGCACTTCTGGGTTCATATTTTGGCATCACTCTGATCTTGGATGGAATACTTAACCTTTCTGAACTTTGGTATTCTAGCTACTCATATAAGGATTATAAATTTAGCCCCATTAGAGTGTGGTCAGAACTAAAGATGACAAAAATTGAGAAGCCACTATGCTTCCTATGTAAGCAAGTCCTCAAACAAGGTTGACTCCCTTCTGCCTGACACTGGCTAGCAATCCTGTTTCCTTCAGGAGCCCCTGTAGCTACAGTTGCTGTGGTCAGTCCACAAATTCTTTAGTAACTCCTTCTCCACTGAGACTCATCCTCATGGAATTTCTTGTTGGCTGGACATGAAGTACTTGGGTCCAGCTCTGATTAAGATTCAGACTTGCCCCAAATTTCAACAAACTCTACCTGCAGAATGCCTTCAGCAACAGATCCCAGCTAATCCACTCAGTGACCAGACTGTTTTCCTCTCGGGGAAATGCCTGCCTTACTCTTGGGTTTGCTTGTTGGTTTCTGGACTCTCTAAATGTATGTTTCTTGTTCACTAGGATCCCCCTGGAAGTGGCTGCCTATGTCAGAACAATTTTGTTCTTTACCACATATCTTCTAAAGATGAAATGGGTAGGGTAGAAATTGATTTGCAGAGGCTTCCCCCCAGAAGGCTCATGTGAGCATTCAAGTCAAAGTTGGTAAACACTAAAGGAGGCTTGTCCAATGGTCTTCACAATGTGCCGCAGAGGGTGCTGGGACCGCTGGGGGTGTCCGAGGACTGGGGTGCTCTTTCCTCATTGCGCTACCCCTGTATCTTTATCATTATGATGTCTCTTCTCTGCCTCTTCTGTCTTTGTAGTTCCAACTTGTGTATCTTTGCCACTGACCATGGAGCCATCCCTAGCCCTACAGCCTTTCTGGCTTATATATATATAAATAGATCTTCTGTATCTCTCTTTTTATAAGTGATGTCTTTACCAAATTACTGATTGCTCATAATCCTTATAGTTTACTCATAAACCTTCTACTCTCTGTCTCTACACTGCATTCTTATTTGCCCCAGAAAATCTTATCCCAATGTACGGCCACTATCATAATTACCCTAAGGCTGTGGGGATAATTCAGGACCTGTTCCCTTTTCTAATTCATGTGTGGAAGGAAATGCTGCTTTAGGGAGATGAGCCTAGCAGAGGCTTATGGGATAGGCTGAGAAATGTAGGATACCCTGTAAAAGAGAAAACCATGGAGGTACCCATTAGAATCAAGGAAGGTGATCTCTCATTTTGTTCACAATCTGAGGGATCAAAGTACCCAAAGTGTCCCCTTCCCCATCTCATTCCAAGTAGGTTCCAGTGATTTATAGTAATAACTTCCACCTTCCACCGCCCAACATAAGCAATTTTCTAATGAATATTCTCGAAAATGTTGAACATTGCTATCTCCCAGAAGTCCTTGCTGTTCTTTCTCTCTCTCTCTCTCTCTCTCTCTCTCTCTCTCTCTCTCTGGCAAGACCAGAGAAAGGTCGGAACACTGTTTAAAGGAATAAACTCTCCTTAGTTACACCTTGTTCAATGAGATCAGATAGTGCCATTCTGATGTGACTTGGTATGAAATCACCCCAATGGCCACACTCATAATTTGGAAGGTGCTAACTTATCTTTACATCTCACCTTTTATCTTGGCTTGACAGAAATTCATTATCAACTGGAAAAGCTTTTATAAAAATGTCCACATTCGCCCTGGCTGGTGGCTCAGTCGATAGGTGCTGGCCTGTGAATCCAAAGGTCGCTGGTTCAATTCCCAGCCAGGGCACATAACCAGGTTGCAAGCCAGGTCTCTAGCCAGGTCCATGGCTGGAGGCAGGTGAAAGGCAACCATACATTGATGTTTCTCTCCCTCTCTGCCTCTCTCCCTTCCTTTCTCTCTGGAAATAAAAATAAATACATTTTTTTATTAAAAAAAAAAGAGAATAAATTCTAAATAAACACATGGTAAAGAAAAATCAATGGATGTAATCTTTGCATGTCAGATTCTAGATTGGAGAAATAAGAACTTCAGGATTTGGTCCCAAACACTCTGCCTTTCTTGATGTCTATGGTGATTTTTGTCAAAGACCCAGTTCCAGGAAAACTTTAAATGTCTTTTGTTGTGTAATCTATCCAAGGCCAGTGGGAGGTACCGTACCCAAGAGTTCCTTTTTCTTAGTTTCAAAATGAAAATGATTTGGAAAGTACTCAAGCTATTTTTTTGGTCAGTACTCAAGAATGAATGACAACTCTGCATATTCTAGATCTTGATATTCAAAACTTGCTCTTCAACTTCTGTTGAACTGACACATTTTATTTTTGCCTGTCTTGGGCTTTTCAGGGAATGGAGAGAAGAATCTGAGCTTCCATGCAATATCCATGTATTATATACATTACAGCAAATGTTTATTAAAATGTTTGATATATTGAACATTTATATATTTAAGGCTTATTTAGAAAATAATTTTTATGACTTTGTATATGGAATCACAAAACAGAATTTGGGAAATATGCTAAAAAGAGGAAAAATAAGAATCGCTTCTAATTCTATCACCTAGAGTTAATTGCCATTTTCATATTTTTGGTGCAATGCTGAACTTAACACCTGATAAAAAGTAGGCAGATACAAATTATTAGTTCATTGACCATGTCCTTAAGTTTCATTATTATGAAATGTGTGTACTTAAAAATGTTTTAAACTGCAACCATAGCATGTAAACAGTTTTGTAACCAGCTAGTTAATATATACATCAAAATTACTAGCCAAAATGAGTTTTGTTTCAAAATAGTGCCCTTGGAAATACTTTCATGGCTTAAAACAAGTTGGCAGATGTTTTCTTCTGAACCAGCCTAAGGCATATGTGTGTTGTAGGTCAGGTTCCCTGGGAAATAGACCTTGAGAAGGAGATTTGAGAACAGAAAGTGTATCAGGTGCTCTTGAGATCAGGAGGGAGGCAAAAGACTCAGGATTGGGCAAAAGGCAATGTATAGCTGAGGAACGCTCGCCAGCCAAAAGAAAGGATGAAATCTGATTTTTACACAAGTTCCTCAACTTACTATTCACCAATTATAAGGATGATATTTTATTCTTCGAATGCTTCTCAACCAGGGTGCTACTTCTTAGGCCCTTAGAGCCTTCAGACATGTTTATTAAGGGAAGTTTGGAAACTTCAGAATAGCCCCCAAAAGAAATAACATCCATCGTTCACCAAGCAAGGACTACAGTTGGTATGTTTTTTTCTGCTCATTTTTCTTTTTAGAATAAAGAACAAAAAAGAGTAAACATTTTGTTTTAGAAACTAGTTATTCATCTCAATTTTGAAAAATCCAAAAATAAATAAAAATTAAAATTCAATAAACATAACTTCAGATGAGGATTTTTTTTTTTTTTTAAAAGAAGTACCGCCCTGGCTAGTGACACAGTGGATAAGGAGCTGGCCTGTGAACCCAAAGGTCGCTGGTTCGATTCCCCAGCCAGGGCACATAACCAGGTTGCAAGCCAGGTCTCCAGACAGATCTGTAGCTGGAGGCAGGTGAAAAGCAACCATACATTGATATCTCTCCCTATCTGCCTCTCTCCCTTCCCCCCTCTCTAAAAATAATAAATAAAATAAAATAAAAAGACTGATTAACCCCATTAAAAAAAAAGAAGTAACTGTAACCCCCATATCCCCTCCTTGAACTTCCACCTCTCCACCCTGTACCCCTCTCCACCCTGGAAGATGACTGAAGGTTTATTTGAAGAGGTTAAAACAGAGAGGATCCATAGACCGGTAGCAGCGACCACGTGAAAGTGCAGTGGTATCATACAAAAACAAAGTGAAGGATTAAGTGACATTTACATTCTCAATGTTAAGATATTGCTTCTACCCTTCCTTGCCTAATCAATCTCCATGAAACTGGAATGAGGCCGTACCATTAAGAAGAGATGTGAAGAATCTCTTCTAGTGAATTGGACAGGCCAAGACATCAGGGGCTTCCTCTGTGAAACAGCCCAGTCAGACCACCCGAGAGTGAAGCCCACTTTCCATGAACCCCTTGCTTCTGTCCCTTGGGCTCAATCTTCTCATTGGTGCTTCAAAGCTAATTTATTATGTTCCCTGAGCATGCAGGGTCCCCCGTCTCTTCAATTTCCGACTGAGCCCTTCTCAAAGGCAAACCTCTTCACACATCTTCTCTTTTATCTCCGACTCCTTACCCTGTACACCTTGTGTAAATCAGCTTATCAATGGAAGTAAGACTCTCAAAGGGTAATGAAAGAGAGGGTTTTAAAAATAGATTTTATTTATTAAAGAGAGGGGCCAGGAGGGAGGAAGAAAAGGAGAGAAACATTCATGTATGGTTGCCTTTCACCTGCCTCCAGCTATGGACCTGGCTGGAGACCTAGTTTGCAACCTGGTTAGTGTCATGACTGAGGAATTGAACCAGTGACCTTTGGATTCACAGGCTGGTGCCAATCCACTGAGCCACCAGCCAGGGCTTGAAAGAGAGTTTTAAAGGAGGTCATTTGTCAAAAGTATGGAACCAATAAAGGATGGTGAAGTATCAGAGGGTAGCAACAGTGGGGAGCTGTTATCACCTCTACGTAGGGGAGGGGTGTTACTAGAATCTGGGGAACGCTGTGGTTCTTGGGCAGAGGCCATGAGGACACTGGCCGTAGTGTGTAGCTATGTGCACACAGTATAACACGATGTTCTTGGTCTTTCTCTCATGCTTGCTACCTATTTGTTGTAAGATGGGTGCTCTACCCCAAGATAGGATATTTGAATTGAAGGATGAAGCACAAGGAAGGCTGGCCTAGCCATGTTTTTACCTTTAGTCAAACAAAACAAAAATGAGAACATCTTCCCAGAATCTCCCAGCAGATGGGTCACCTGAGTAACTCCAGCTCCTACAGAGTTTGAGAAAGTAAGAATCTATCTAGTTTGTTTTCTACCACTCCAGTAAAAGTGGCATGGGAGAAAGGGGGTAGGAATACCTATTGATTTAGCCAAAAAAGTGGTCCTCTGTTTTGTTCCCTCATTTATCTTCCTTCCTCTAAGTTTTCCTTCTAACACTTTAAAGACTTTTAGAGACCCTGAAACAAATGACCATAAACTGGATGGCTCAAAACAACAGAAATCTGTTCTCTCGTAGTTCTGGAGGCTGGAAGCCTAAAACCAAGATGTCAGCAGAGCCATGCTCCCTCTGAGACTCTGGGTGGGGTCCTTTCTTGCCTCTTCCTAGTGTCTGGCGATGACTATGGATCCTTGACGTTGCTGGGCTTCCAGCTTCCACACAACAAACTTGGTCTCTGCTATCACATGGTGTTTTCCTCTTCGAAAAAGACCACCAGTCCCATGGGATCAGGGCTCACACTGAGGGCCTCATCTTAATTTGATAACATCTGCAAAGAACCCTATTTCCAAACCAGGTCATAGTCATTAGTACTGGGGATTCAGATTTCAACACCTTGAATGAACACAGTCCAACCCATAATGTGTATATAATACATATCATTTTTTTTTTCCTAGCACTTAGGGCCGACAGCTATTCTATGCACTGCACATATTTCATCTTTTCAAGTTGTGCCAAAATTTAAGAAAATACAGCATAAAAAGTTCAGCTTCTGGGATAGAGAATGACCCTGAAGTGATTCTTCATCTTAAAAATGATTAAGCTCTATAAAACGTTCAATGCTGATTTTCTTGAATTGGAGACTTCTATTTCATTAAAATAGGATTTGATTTACACAGGTTTGGTTTATATAAAGCTTTTTAAAAATGGGCTCTATTATGAAAAGTAAGGTTTACCTGTAATCTAACGAATCCAACTTCTGTCAGGAAGCACATTCCCTTTTGTTGGCTTTTGAGAAATTATAAATTGAAATACGTCTGATCAAGTAATTAGGGAGAATAAGTTGGTATGTGGTTAAGAGCTGGATTGTGTGTCGCCAACTCAACATGGCTGTGCTTTGTAGCCTATCATTCTGTAATTAAAAACTTGAAATTGAACTTGTCTATGCAACTAGCACAAAGTAGAAAGAGAAATAAGAATTTCATCGGCAATTTGGAAAGTCCGGAATTGTGTTCTAATCTCAGCTCTGCTCTTCATTCCTTTGATGAGTTTGGGTAGGGTGATTAACTCATCTAAACCCCATTTTTAAAGGCCATTTTGGGGGCACTATTCTGTAGATTGGGAATCTGAGCAGGGTCCTGACGAATAGCGTATGGCTGCCCTGCTGTGGACTCGGCTGGGGTCGCTCAGGGAGGACTGGATTCCAGGTGGCCTTATCCGCACATCTGGTCTGGCGCCTTCACGAAAAAGGCTTGAATGTGTGGGGACTGTTTGGTGACTGGCCCTCACTCTTCTTGTGCTGTTGGCTGGAACCACCCCTATGTCTGGAATCTAGATTCTTGTCCATGTGGTCCTTTCTGTCCACACGGAAAACTAGACTTCTTTCCGTGGTCGGCTGGATTCCCCTGTGAGTGAAAGAAGAATCTGCCTGGCTTCTTAGACTCAGAAGTCCCGAAGCAGCACGTTGACTGCATTCTGTTGGTCAAATCAAGTCACCAGGCCAGTTTCAGGGTTGGGGAAACTGACTCTGGTCCTGGTGGGGAGAGGAGCACGGTGATGGTCTTTGCCGGAAACCGAGGAGGAAGGTCAGCCTTTTCCATACTCTCTAGCAACTTGTCTTCTCTCAGGGTTCAAGTTTAAAATTAAAGATCACTTACAGTTATCTTGGAAGAGGACAGAGTTTTAAAGAGGAGTCAAGGAGTAACGAGAGAACAAGGAAATGAAGCTGAAGAGAATTCTGACGCGCTCGTACACACGGAAGCTGGGACTGCAGCTCCTCTCGCTAATTCCACCTCCATTGTGGGCAGCAGTGATCAGCCTGAAACTTCCTCATGAAATGAAGTCCGCTCATGGCCTTACCATGCTTCTCAAGACAGGGCTCTAGGCAGCCGTTGCCAACCGCATAATTTGAAGAGAAGAAACCGGTTGGCCACGCTGGCCCCGCTGCTGAGGGGGAGGGCAGGTGTGGCTGTTTTGAATACACTCCGCAGGTTGATGCTGGTCTTCCCTGCTCCCTCCTGGTTGAGGCCACTTGCTTTGGCGCCTGAGCTTGGAATTGCTGGGTACCCTTCATGAAGTGGTTTTCTTACAGGACTGCATTTGGTTCTCAGAACACAGCTGAGGAAGCCGAGGTGAGAAGAAGGTGGACAATTTGTCCAAATTCCACAGTGGGATCATGGTGGCCCCAATCAGTCTTTTTCTCTTGCCCACAAAGTCTCACACAAGGTCAGACTCTGTGACTCACAGAAAGTTGAAGCGATGCCAACAGGCCTAAGACCTTTGCTTTATAGATTAGGAACCAGGCCCAGCAGGTTAAAGGCCTGGCCAACGGTCAAGTCCCATAGGACAGTGAACCTCAGGGCTGGAGCCCCGGTTCCTAGGGAACCCTAGGACCCCTAGGGAACTGACCCTCAGCGCAGTTCCAGGGCGGTGAACCAATGCCCTGGCTGACTTCAACTTTTTGGCTCATCCGTTTGGCTGCTCTGGGTTCTGTAATCAAGCAGGGAAGGAGGTGGTTTCTCACAGATTCCGACCCACAGCCCGAGACAGCCCCTGTACCTCCACTCTGTTATTGAGGCTACGGAACAGTTAAATAAATCTTCGGGTTGAAAATTAGCTTATCCAAACAGGACGGGAAAGAGGCGTCTTGTTATTGCCTCTGATGTAGTATTTTAACTAGAAGATATTTCATGCAGCACCGGAGGCATTTTGTTAAGAATAAAATGTTTTCAAAATCTGACGAGTATTTATCGATAAGCCTCATCTCACTAGCTTCTTAAATATTACCTACTAGAAGTGCAACTTCCCAACGGAGGGGCTTCCAGACAAGAAATTGCCATTGAAGGGTAAGGAGACTAGTGAGTCGGGGGGTGGCCGTTAGTTGAATGCTCTTGGGAACCAAGAATGTGCCTGTGGGAACTCGTTTAGCCTCTGCAAGCTATGGAGGAGATGCTCTTGATAAGTTCAGATGTGGATATGAAAATGAGACCCAGAGGGGTTCACCAGCTGCTGGCACTCCCTTCCCAACTGCCACCTTGGGTGATACTGGAAACCACCCGCTTTGTGAACCAGACCCTATTCTTCTAGCTTATTGAAGAAAATTTTTCAAAACCAGAAAAAAAAAAAAAAGCTTTTCTGGACTCTTGCATTGGTGGCCTCACTTCATTCCCCTTCGCAACAAAATTCCATGGCAGCGTTAACTGAACTTACTCATTCCTATTCCTCTCCTCCCATTCTCCCTTGACCTCAACCCCGACTGCCTTTGGGTGCCTCGATGCACCAAGGGAGCTCTTGAGAAAGTCACAACAAAGCCCCCGTTGCTAAATCCACGATCCTTTACCTTCCTTGGCTTGACACAGTTGGCTTCTTCCCTTGTCCTGTGGGTTACTGTCTGCTATTGACTTACCTCTGTCTCCTTTGCTGCTCCCTATTTTTCACCCAGATCTCTTCATTTGGGGGACCCAAGTCTCAGTCCTTGGACTCCACTTGCTCCCTTGTTTGGCTCTGATCTCATGGTTTGGATACCACCCATATACTGATGATTCCTACAATTAGGTCTGCTTCCCAGACCTCTTTCTGACCTTTAGACTCAAGTATGAAACTATCTCTTAGGATCTCCACTTGGCTCTTTAAGAACTATTTCAAAATCTAACGTATTCCAAGTGGACTCATCCCCATCCATGTCCCCCCCAAACTTGGTTCTCAGGCCTCACCTCTCTCCATTGTTGGCAACTTTCTCCTTCCAGTGGCTTTCTCTTTACGTACCACACCCCATATCAGGCAGTCCAATCAGCTATAATTTCAAAATACATAGGGAATTTGCACATATATTGTCACTTTACCTGTTGTCCCTATGATCCAAGATACTTTCCCCCTCATTTGGATTCTGGCAAGAAACTCCTACCTGGTCCTGCTTTTGCTCTTGCTGTGTTATAGTGTATCTTCCACAAAGAAGCCAAAGGTGTCCTCTTAAAATATAAATCAGACCAGGAAACTCCTCTGCTCTCAAATAACTCCTCATCTCTCATAGGTAAAAACTGGACGCCTAACTGTGCGCCTCAGGCCCTGATGTTCCCTCGGACCTCATCTCTGACTTCCCCTCACCTTTGTCCCTCCACTTGTCTCACTGAGCTCCATGCTGGTCCTTAGCCCACCAGGCCCGCAGCTGCCTCAGGACCTTGGCACCTGCTCTTCCCTCTGCCTGAAATCACTTTCCCCAGTTAAGTACCTCCTTTTCCAGTGTCCCCCAAAATGTCTCTTTCCCACTGAGGGCCTACTCTGATAGCTCTTTCTAGAAGTGCAACTCAGGTCTCCATCTCCCTTCATTTCCCCAGTGACTCAATGCAAGCTCTTCACAGGCTGTGACTTTGTTTAGTTTTCTAATGTACCCCAGGTTCTAGAACAAGGCAGGGCACAGAGTGGGCACTCAGTAAGCCATTGTTGAGTAGAAAATGAAGCCAATTGTTCATGCTATCAGTTGTACACCCAGAAGTAAGTACTGAATTCCAGGCTACTCATCTCCAATGTCCTTGTACATTTTTTAAAGATTCTATTCATTGTTTTCACAGAGAAGGGCGGGGGAAAGGAAGAAAGGGAGAGAAACATCAATATATGGTTGCCTTTCACCTGCCTCCAGCTATGGACCTGGCTGGAGACGTGGCCTGCAACCTAGTTATGTGCCCTGGCTGGGAATCGAACCAGCGACCTTTGGGTTTGCAGGCCAGCGCCTTATCCACTGTGCTACCAGCCAGGGCCTGCAAACTATACTTTAATAAAATTTTTAAAAAGTGTCTGGTACCTCTTTTTGCTCAGTTGGCTTAAGCAAAGGGTTGGTTCCAGAACGCACACAGCACATTCTTCATTTGGATCAATTCCAGTGTCGAAAGGATATTGAAGATGCTCCAGGCTTATGCACAAATGAATTCTTTCTTTCTTTCTTTTTAAATATTTTATTTATTTATTTTTAGAGAGGAGGGAAGGGAAGGAGAAAGAGAGAAGCATCTATGTGTGGTTGCTTCCCGCGGGCCCCCACCTGGGGACCTGGCCCGCACCGCAACCCAGGCATGGGCCCTGACTGGGAATCCAACAGGTGGCCCTTTGGTTCGCAGGCCACACTCATCCAGGATTCCTTTAATCACAGCAGTTACTCAGTAGGCCACAGGAGAAGGGATGAAAGCGGGTGGTTCGCTCCTGGGTTTAGTGAGAAGTTGCTTCAATCTTGCCAGAAGTCCTGGTGGGTGTGATGTCCTCACAGCAGCCTTTAGGTTAACACAAGTTTGACCACTTAGTGTTTTCCTCCAAATTTCTCAAACAGGGAAGCTCTTATCACCCAAGAACCATTTCTGAAACTGGGCTTCCAGCAGGTTATCTGGTTCATTTTGAAATGTCAGAGCACCATGATTCTTTTTTCTTTTTAAGATTTTATTTATTATTTTTAGAAAGAGGGGAAGGCAGAGAGGCAGAGAGGGAGAGAGACATCCATGTATGGTTTCCCTTCACCTGCCTCCAGCTGGGGACCTGGCTGGAGACCTGGCTTGCAACCTGGTTATGTACCCTGGCTGGGAATCGAACCAGCGACCTTTGGGTTCACAGGCCGGCGCCTTATCCACTGTGCCACCAGCCAGGGCAGAGCACCTTGATTTTTATTGAACAATAATACAGTGATACTAATGGACAGGTTTATCAGTCAGTCTTGAGAAACGAGGCTCTGACACAGTGACCCAACGATGCCAATAATATCCAGCTCAAACAGGAAACGGAACCCTTGGTCCATGACCCGGACGGAGCTGCCAGCTTGATTTCTTCAACTTCAACCCACCAGGATGGGTCGAGAGAAAATTGCCTATGAGAACTTTCATTACTGTTGTTTTAAGAATTGACTATTATTCTGGTATCCATCTGACAACTGTAATTCAAACTAAACATTTATTGCTAAAAATGGAAAGACATAAATAAACATAAAAACAAACTACAAATAAACAAGACACTTTCTTTTTTCCCAGTGGGAGACAACTCACCGACCACATCCCTCTCCCTAGTGTAAGTGGCAACAGGCAGGGACCCTGACTTCCCTGTCTTTTCATTCCTGAGGCTGAGCTGGTGCTTAGATGTCCGGTAGTTGTTGGAATGAAACGGTGTCTGTCGCCACACATTGGCTGTCTCTGACTGCAGATTTTGTTTCCGCTCTGCAGCCACGTTGAAGCACAGCTCAGCACTTTCTTACATTCCCGAGGAACCACTGCACTAGCACCTGATGCAGATTTTACTGAGAGGTGTTCAGGGAAAATTCCAGGGCACGCACATTTCAATCCCCAATTTCCCACCAAATGGCCCTCATCCTGATTCATCAGCGGGTGGCTGCCATATGAGGTCCTCTTTCTCCACAGAGAAGTGGGCGAATCACACTTGCTTAAGTCTGGGACCCAGCCCTTCGGGAACCCGTGGGAGTTAATTTTCTTGATCCCCTTCTGAGGTCCGTCCTCTCGAGGACTCCTAGGTGGGGGTCATTTCCCGACTTGTCAATGGTCACCAGCAAGAATGAACATGCAGATGACAATCAGAAGGGATGCACTTCCTTAGGGAAATGGTCCCGGACAAATTTCCTGCCTTGGGCACAATGGACTTATTCATCCATGTCATCTGCAAGGAAAAGGGGGTGACAAGACGTTCCTGCAATATTTTTTGCCATATTTAGTATGTAAATTGTATGACTATATCTTGTTGACTAATTTTATTAATGAAAAAATAATAGAAAAATTCAAATATACTGTATATAAATAAATAAGCCTCCCTCCCCAGTCTTCCTCGTCGGGTACAATTGCTGTTATTATTTTCACGTGTATCCTTCCAGAGATATGTTACGTATACACAAACATATTTATGTAGACATGTCCATATTTTTCATGTACAAGTGAGACCATCTGGTACACACGTTCCCACCGTTGCCTTTCTCCCTTTTGCAGTCCTTTCCCCAACGCACACCTTGCCCAGGTGACTATGATTTACGTTGTCTCTTCCCAGCGAATGCTCTTTCAGGTTGTTTGCAGATTTTGTTACAGCAGCCATCATTTATTACTTGGCTATATGACTAATACTGGATAAATGTTGTTCGCCACACACACGTCTGAGTTTGTTATAAAGCAAATATCTAGAAATGGAGTTGCTGGGTTAAAGAGTTTGTTCATTTACCAGTTTGATTAGATATTACCAAGTTGCTGTGGCAATGATTCTGCCATTAACAGAGTGTGAGAATGTTTCGAAATACCGTCTCCTGAATCCACTCTTGCGCAATTAAGTCTCGTTTGGGGTCTGTATAAGGGGACACCAGCTGCCTAAGGCCCAGTTTTTCAGTGGGGAGGTGGGGGTTGGGGTGGGGATCACCAGTCTAAAAATCAGGGCAACTATGTCCTAATCCTGGCTTCTAATTCCCTAAAAGACCTCAGACCAGTGGCATCCCCCGTGGGACCCCAGTTTCTCACCTGATGACAAAACTTCTGAACTAGAGAAGTGCTGACTCCATGACCCCAAATCTGTGATTCCCGTCTGGTGTGACAATGGTCATTCACAGCGTATAAAAGCAACTCAGTGTATAAGCGCCAATGAAGTCCCACCCAGAGTCAAGCTCTGTGTGCCAGGTAGGTGCCCTGTGAGATAAAGAGGATGACGTAGGAGCCTTGACCTTTGAAAAATAATAGCTGGCAAACTGCCAGGAAGTAGTAAACCACAAGTGATAGCACACAATCAAGGGGGCATTGGGCAGCATAATCTAGAGGGACTGAGATTGCTCAGAGGAGAGAAGCCTGCCACTACGCGCTTAGTGTCATCAGAGGATTCATAGAAAAGTGTCCTTCACCTACAACTTGAAAGTGGAAACTTACCAGGTGGTGGTGCTAGAAAGGAAGGTGGGGTCATAAGGTGTTGTGAGAGCCCATCCGACACACGAGAGACACATGTGAGAGCAGCAATCTGGGACACAGGAAAGCCCCACACCAAACACAGCTGTGCCTTATTGTGTGTTTGCAAGATTGCTGAGAAACAAAAGTGAACCCCCAAACCCCGCCAGCATTCCTTTCCCTGTCTCAGGTAATGACAGCTCTCTTCTTTCACTTTGGTCACACCTTCAAATTGCCTTTGACCCCTCTTGTTCATGACCCATATTCCATCAATCACCAAATCCTATTGACTCTATCTTCAAGGGAGATCCAAAATCCAGGCTCTTGTCCCAATTCACTGCTCACACTCTGGTCCTTCATCATTATCATCTGTCAACTAACTGCATAGCCAACCATGAATGCCTCTTACCTGGAGCTCAGCTTCCACCCAAGGCCTTCTGCATGCAACTCTCAGCATAGAGGTAGAGCAATCTTAATGGAATAGAAGCTCCATCAGGTCACCCCTCCAATGGCCTCCCAAGGCACCCAGAGGGAAAGCCAATCTTTATAATCACCTACAAAATCTTACAGAACACGATCTGTCTCCTCTTCAGACCTCATAGCTTCGTGTTCTTCCTCCTTCCCTCGCTCCCTCTCTTCTTGCCAGCCCACTAGCTTCCTAGCTATTCCAGGTATATTCCCAGCTCAGAACCATTGCACCAGCCATTTCCTCTTTCTAGAAAATCCTTTCCTAAGAGAGCAGCAAGCTCTTACCCTCGGACTCTTCTCAATGGATTCTACCCTGAAAACCTGTATTAAATGCAGCCTGCTCTTACCTACCCTACACTCTCAGTCACCCCTATCATGTTCTACCTTTTCTCATCGTGTTTATTTTACTATATAATTATTATATTCTTACATTTATTGTTTATTGCCTATCTCCCCCACTCCCCCACTAGAAAGTCAGCTCCATGAGGACAAGGGTTTATTTCTGATCATTGCATCTTAATATGGTGCCCAACTCAAAGATGGACTCACTACTTGCTGGTTGTGGGCATGAATGAATGAATAAATTGTGGGATTTGCTGATGAGTTGCTGTGCAGATAAAATGGCCTGCAAAGTTTTCATCAAAACAGGTATTTTTCTTCATCCTGCTTTGTCCTCTGCCAAGGACACTAGAATGTTCTATCTGACTCCCAGCAGAGAGGTTACACGAAGGGCTTTGCTCCCTGCCTCTGTCACTTACCATTTGTGTAAATCACTCTCCCTGGACCTAACCTTCCTCTTTTGAAAACTAGGGCCAATGGTACAAGCCTCCCAGGAGAGAAGATGAAATGGGATAATGGTGTGAAATGCATTTTAGCAGGATGTCTGCCATTTTGTAAGTACTCCAGATAGCTTAATTAGTTGGTGATATTGTTTAACAGAGACGTCAGGTCTTCCCCCAGAATCTTCTTAAGGGGGATCAGATCAGAGGAAGCTCCTGGCTCTGAGGAATGCAGTGGTGGAATCGGTGGCCCAGACACCTCCCTTCCACTGTCCCCACACCAGGCCAGCGGGTTCTCCCAGGCTTCCCTGTCCTCTTCTGGGCACTTGCCTCCCTGTGACAAGCTTTGCTGGTGAAGCCAAAAAAGCCAGTTTGGGTCTTCGGGAAAAATTAAAATTAAAAAGTTGAAAATAAGAAGCTGGGCTCAAGGCCAACCTTGTAAGACATGCCCTCTTGCCAGTGGCTCCCCTTACCTTTTGCCCCAATTTAGGAAGTAAGATACCTGCCTCTTAAGGGGAGGGGCCCTCAGAAGGAGTGAGCTGGGTGAGACCCTAGCAAAAGTGGGTGTCAAGGGTCAGTGAGGGCTGGAGGTGGGTGCAGGTGTTGGGGGGCGGGAAGACGGTCCTCCTGCATCCCGCTGGCTGGCTGGCTGGCTGGCGGCTGGGCCCCCCAGGGCAGGTGGGAGCCAGGTACCTGGCCAGGGCAGCGGCCATGCTGATTGGCTGGAGCAAATGAGGCGACATCAGACTGGCGTGGAGCTGGGCCTGGGGCCTGGAGGGGCAGGGCTGGCTGGCCTTCCCTTCCCCGGTGCATTAGGCAAGAATGTGAACCACCAGGCCCCAGACAGCCACATGCCAAGTGGGTGACTAAGCCAGCCCTGGGCAGGAGAGAGAAAGCGAGTTTAGAAAGAGTGATAAAGGTTTCCCCACCCCCGCACCCCTTGAGTTCTCACAACAGCACTGAGAAGTAGACGCTGCTTGCGTTCCCATCGTATAGAGGAGAAACTGAGGACAGGAGCGGTCAGGGACCGCCCACTCAGTGCAGCCAGTGAGAGCCGGGGGTCGCTTGCTCCCCACAGCATTTCGCCTCTAAAGGGGCTGAACCCCTAGACTGTGTATATTTTAAAGGATCGTAAGTTTCAGTTAATAAAGACATCTGACTTCATTACACTAATAAAAATGAGTATCACTCTAAGTTTCCAAAAAGCTAGGAAGAAATAACACAAATACCCCAGGCTCTTATTTTAGTTGCCCAGTTTTTGGTCCACGTGGCCCTTTTGGATGAACTCCACCCAAGAAAGCAGGGGTGTGTGTGATCTACTGTCAAATGGATTCGAGTTTCGGAAATTCCATCTTGTGAAGTAACAGGGAGAATACATACTGGTTTCTGCCCTCCGTTCCTGGCCCGGAGATCCTGAGACCCTGTGAATCTCTGAGTGAAAGGACACCAAGAGCAGTTGTTGTTTGTGTGTCTGTGGTTTGACCTTTGATCCTCATTCCCGACACAGGGCTCCTTGATCCCTTGGAATTTCCTGGGTGACAGGAGTGTCTTTTCTTCTAATGATGGGGCTCCAGGTGGGCTCCTGGCTGGGGGGCTGGTCACCAGAAAGACTAAGGCATGATCAGAAACTTGGAATTTTTCAAGAACTTAGTATAAAGGAACCATGGACATGAACAACAGGTGGGATTGACTTTGGGGGTAATGGGTGGGTGGGGAGGGGGACAGAGGGGAGCAAAAAGGGGATGGATGTAATACAACAACAATAAAATTTAAAAAAAAAGAAAGAAAGAAACTTGGAATTTTGAACCCCCTCCCCTCCCCATTCTTCAGAGAGGGGCTGCAAATGGAGTTCATGATCAATCATGCTATGGGTGGAAGCCTCCATTAAAATCCCATAAATATGGGGTTCAGAGAACTTCCAGGGGGGTGATCACATCCACACGGGGAGGGTGACACACCCCAGCATCATGGAGACAGACGTTCTACACTAGGGACTTCCCCGGGCCTTGTCTTATGGATCTTGTTAACCGGCTGTTCACCTGCGTATTTCATCATCTCCTTAAATGAACTGGCAAGTGTAAGTGTTTCTGTGAGTCCTGTGGGATCTCCAGCAAATAGTAGAACCTGAGGAAGCGGTCATGGGAACCCCTGATTTGTAGCCACATTGAGCAGATGTGTGAGTGACTTGGGGACCTACTACTTGCCATGGGCATCTGAAATCATGGGACAAAGATTTTTGTGTTGTTTTTTTTTTTTAAGATTTTATTTATTACTTTTAGAGAGAGAGGAAGGGAGAGAGGCAGAGAGGGAGACATCAATGTATGGTTGCCTCTTACCTGCCTCCAGCTACAGATCTGTCTGGAGACCTGGCCTGCAACCTGGTTATGTGCCCCAGCTGGGAATCGAACCAGCGACATCCGGGTTTGCAGGCTGGCACCTTATCTACTGTGCCACCAACCAGGGCGGGACTGAGTTCTTGACTTGCCGTATCTGACTAGACTCCCCAAGGTTGAGCTGTAGGACCCCTGGCTGGCGTCATAGAACTGCTCAGGGTGTGGGGGCAGGAGCGAACGCACAGGTCTGGTGTCTGCAGGGCTGAGTGTGGGAATGGCGGGAAAGAGAGGAGACACACAGGAGGAAGAAGGGGGCTTTCCCACTTAGGTCTTCATGCTCCTTGTCCTGTGCAATAGACAATTGTCGTTTAAGGAGGCTGTGGGACTTTAGGGAAAGAACATGCCCAAGCTTCGGATTCTGGCAAACTGTCCTGCAGAAGAAGAGCACGTAAGAAACCCTCATTGTTCTCGCCGTGTGGGGCCTGTCAAACTGTCCATGACTCACCTCTCTTCCCTGGGCCTTACCCGGACTCTGTGAGCCCCAGCCAGACAAGTTTCAGGACCCCCGACGGCTGAGGCTGGTCAGAGGCCTTTGCCCGGCTTCCAACACAACACGAAGCAACATTTCCACACCTCCACACCACTTCCTGCGGGGCCTGCAGATCAGGAGATGGCTGCCATTGCGAAAATGGTTGGTTACTGCTCACGACGCCCCAAAGGAGGGGCACAGCTCACCACAGCAGCCCATGCCCGGAGCCCCAGGGTCGGGCAGGAGGACGCGGAGGCTCGGCGCTGGCTGGCCGGCATGGCATCAGCACTCAGGTGCAGGGTCCCCCCGGGAAAGGGGTCTTCTGGCCAGCCACGTGCACACCGTGGGAGGAGCCACCCCGGCATGAATGCAGCACGAGCAGCGGGCTTGGAGGGGTACCGGCACCCAGAGCGGAACGGGCTGGGCTCCGCTGGGCAGGGGGGGAGGCGGTGGGAAGGGACCAGCAAGGCAGGCCCCTCCTGCTCTCCGCAGTAGCTGTGGGTCGAGCTCTGAAGGCACTAGGGAGCCACGGGGGTTTGAAGCAGAATGACAGGGCCAGATGTGCTGCCAACACCCCTCCCCGTCATGGGGCCAGTTGTGCCCAACGAATGGCATCTGCGCAACAGCAGCTCTTCCCAGCTGACGATGTGTGTCGTCTTTAACGTTTGTCACCACCTGGGTGACAATTGGGAGAAGGGGCTTTGGAGTAAGACCTGGTTTCTAAGATATTTAGCCCCCCGACGCTTCATTTTTTTCACCTGTAAAGTGGCGCTGGGTAATCAATTAAGGCCCTTGGGGCTCCACCCTAGTCCCTGCTTTTCCTCAGGCTGTCATGACCTGTTCCTGCACTTTATGTGCCAGTGGCAGCGCCTACCCCGTGGGACCCCCTGGTGGGTGGGAACTGTGCAGTCCTCGGTCTGAGGTCCCCCCACTCCCACCTTCCCCCACCTCCCCCCACTTCCCCTACCTCTCTGACCTCCCCAACCTCCCCACCCCTGGCACACCCTAGAATGTGAAGGGCCTCCGGGTGTTTTCCACCAGAAGCTGTCAAGATTGCTTAAGTTGCGTTTTGTCTTCCAAAGCGAAGAAATTTGTACGGAAGCCCTGATAACAGATAGTAAGGGCTCCTCAAACATGGTGTGCGGACAGGGAGATTTGCCTCCTAGTTTAGTTCGGGTCATGCCCCTGGCAGCATTCGGAGTTAACGGCGAAGCGCACAGAGCCTCCAGCTGCCTCCATTTTAATTAAGCCCCTTAAAGAGTCGATGTTGTCTTGAGAATCAAGGAGTCCTTCATGTAAACTCCTCTGAACTTTGAGTTCATGAGATGTCACTCTCGCTTTTCTAATTCTGAGAAGACATGAAATCACCCTAAAATGGGACAAATGTAATACAACAATTAATTTAGAAAGAAAGGAAAGAAGGAAGAAGAAAGAAAGAAAGAAAGAAAGAAAGAAAGAAAGAAAGAAAGAGAGAAAGAGAGAGAGAGAGAAAGAAAGAGAAAAAGAGAGAAAGGAAGAAAGAAGAAGAAAGAGGAAGGAAGGAAGAAAGGAAGGAAGAGAAAGAAAGAGAGAAAGGAAGGAAGAAAAAGAAAAGAAGGAAGGAAGAAAGACAGGGAAAGGAAGAAAGAAGGAAAGAAAGAAAGAGAAAGAAAGAAGAAAGAATAAATCAATCACCTTGACGCTGTACAAGTGACGTGTCCAGGGTCACCTTCCTACTTGACTGAAAACGTCAACTCCAAATTCACATCCCGCTGTACGATCTTCATGGTTGAGCTTTTAAAAATTAGGTACTTGTTTTGTTGATAAGCAAACGTTAGTTCGGACCATATGAAATGGCTGTTCTGCGGGTCAAAGTGACAACACTTTCACATGGCTCATCCTGACAACGCAAAGCACAGTGAGCAAATACAGAAAGTGTAAAGGGGCAGCACATAGGTCTCTCACCTACTCCAGTCTTCTGTCCTCACTCCCCAAAGCCAGTAGCTGCTGCCAGGGATTTGAAAACCAATTGTGTTCAATTTGAGACACGGTTTATACATATGTTAATGTATAAACATACGGAAGCATGCTGTTGGGGTAAAAAATATTTCTTTCTTTAGCTGCATCTCTTAAAACCATTCCAACTAACCCCTTCAAGGTTTTCAGCCAGTCCCTACGGACACGTCTGCTGCTTCCAGTGTTTTGCTGTTGTACCGAGCATCCTCACCATCCATCTGTGTTATGCGCAGATACATGCAGAAAAATCTCCGGAAGGGAAATGATGAGGCTAAAGGGCTTGTGATTTTTAATTTTGAAAGAGAGTAACAAATTCCCCTCAAAACGGGTTGTGCTAATCTATGTTCCTTCCAACACCAGGTTTTTTTGATCTGTGGTCTATGCTTTATATTGTCAATCTCCTGCTCAGGACTAGCGGACATTTGAGGGCTGTAAATAGCGCATGTTAATTAACAGAGAGCTGAGGTGGCAGTGCTCACAATGCTTCTACTGGCCCGTACAGTCTCCATCCTCTCCGGCACTGCCATTGCATTTAGGGGGGGCGGGGGGAGTGGATGCAACCTCACTCCCTAGACACCCCTGGTCGTTGGCTACAGGTTAGGTTGGCCAGTGGAACAGAAGGTGGGAGGAAGTCAGGACACTGTTTCTGGTGGCATTTCTAGCAGCTTCGACCCTACTTTCTGTCCCCAGCTTCAAGGGCTCATCCCTCCAGTGTCCCAGCTCCAGCTAGGGCCCCTGGGCACAGTCATTCCACCTGCTCCCTCTGTCTCTCCAGCCCTGGGGCTGCTACCAGGAAGCTCCAGGCTGTGGAGTGCCTCACAGTGCCTCGTTTGCCCCTGCAGATTTTCCAATATTATTGTGGCTGGCTCCAATATTATTGTAATTGGGCTTTAGTTTGGTGTATTTCCTTCCCATCCCCACCCCCACCACCTCACCCGAACACTGAATGGCACCCCTGGGTGACAGCAGCGAGGAGCCAGGCCACATTCTTGTACTGTTGGCAGGAATAGAATAGAATTTGCTGTAAATTTTTTTTTGGCATGTAGTTAAAGCTCCAAGAGCTTTAAAAAACGTGCACGCTCTTGCCCTATCTTTTAGAGGTACAAGTTGAATTATTTACGAATGCAAGGATGTGTGGTTGGGGTTTGGTTCAACACTATACAGGGGAGAGGACAGTTGGAACCTTTCATAGGTGAAATGAGATTGGCCGCAAGTTGATAGTTGTTTCAAGTGGGAGAAGGATACTCAGACATTTACTACACTCATCCCTTCACTTATGAATATTTGAGCTTTAACATAATCAAAAGTTTCTTTCAGAAGCATGATGTTGGACCTTACAGTCTACTTTCTATCCTAATGTTAAAAAAAAAAAAATTATCTTTAAGGATGGTTTCTAACAGCATTGCTCATAATAACAAACCATTAGCAACAACCTCATTTTCTGACAGTGAGGTGGTCTAGTCCTACCTTAATTTACGTTGCTCCCTTCTTGATAGGTGCCAGTCCCAGCTACTGACTGACCCATTTTTGGCCACATGGCTTCATGATAAGGATAAATAACCAAGCACTGAATTACGAGCTAGCACCCTGTAAGGAGCTTCATCGACAGCGTTGCACTGAATCTTTCCAACACTCTGTAAAGATGATAATACGCTCTCTCCCTGCGGACAAGGACTGAAAGGCTCAGAAGAATGAGATAACTTGCTGAGGCCCCTGAGATGCTGGGGGACAATGGTTTCAAAGCCAGGATCCTGCTTTTTTTAACTATATATATATGGTTAGTGCCTTCGAGTCTGTATTTATGCCTGGAGTGCGGGCTCTAAAGGCAGGCTGCCTGGGGGAGATTCCAGACGCTACCTGGGAAATCTCATACCTCCCTGTACCCTCCATTCCTTAACCGTAGGACAGTCCTGACAACAGAATGGTCTTGAGGACGAAATGAGATGGGGCTGGACCGCAGGCTTGGCTGCCAATGCGATGACCTGGGGAACTTGAAAATTCTCCAAGCGGTCCACTCGTGTGGTTTCTGATGTTGTGGGTCTGAAAGCAGCCTGGGCACTAGGGTTTTCTAAAGACCCCCCTTGATTCTAGCTTGCCAAGGCTGGCGAGCACTGCCTCTAGCATACAGGAAGCCGCTGACAAGCGACCATGGTGCCCTGTTGGTCCCTCACACCTGCTTCTGCTCTGAAGCTGATCCGCTGGCCTTGCCTTGTTCCCAGACCCTGTGCTCTCCAGCTTCAGGTGTCCCTGACAGCGGTGGTGACTGTTCCGGTAGTTAGCCTGGCATCTGGACTCTTGCTTTGGCCAGACCCCAGCCTCAGAGCCCTCAGGCTGTAGACGTGAGGAAGATAAGGAGGAGGAACCATGGGAGCTAAGTGGGGAGGCGAGTTAAGAAAATCTTACAGGTTGCCTAAAAAAAAGAAACAGGTTTGTCCTCACCTTTTCCTGCTTCCTAGAAAGTATTTCTGTTCAGCCCACAAGTGTAGGAGGCCTGAACAACATTAGGTAGGGGGCGGCCTTTGTGAGGTGCTTAGGAGCAGGTAGGCTCCAGGGGCCTGATGCATCGTGAGTCTCCTGTAGCCTTTCTAGAAAATTGCCTTCTTTTCATCTCTCTCAGCTAATTAGCGCATTCATTCACCATCTATTCATTCATTCATTCATCCATCCATCCATTCATTTATAACAGAATCTTAATGAGAACCATGCCTTAGGCTGTAATTAAATGATGTCTAACTCTTATGGGTGGATACACTTAGATCTACTTTTAAAAGGGGGAACCTGAGGCTGAGACAGAAAAAAAAAAATAAGTTGTCTCAGGTCACACAAATAGAAACTCAACCCCAGGTTTCTTTTACCCTGAAGCCCACAATCTTGGCCCTTGTCACGATGTCTCTCCTTCTCTTTCAGTCACTCGACCAGTATTTACTGCGGCTCTGTCATGTTCTGGGCTGCTCCCAAGAGCTGGGTCCATAGTGACAGACACACTGGAGACCATCGTTTCTGTGTTAGTTATTATCCACGTAGCCAACGACCTGGTGGAAACTCTCCTTGAAAAATCCACGTCAAAGTCACCACTCCCCAGAATAGCCACCCTCTAGCCTCTTCTCCCGTACCCCATCCTGATCCCCGACTCTGTAGCGTTGCCCACGTTCCTGGGTGGCCCTGCATTTGCTGACAGTCCCAGGCACCTACGCCTCCCTCGTTCCTTCTGCCGAAAACAATTCTGGAGGGAGCTGGGGAAGGAGATGGCTGGGGAGAAAGCCAGGCGAAATGTGCCGGACTCCAGAGCTTCAGGTCAGCACCGGTGTCCCTGTGAGCTACAACACTGAGCACCGGCCACCAGAGAAAAGAGGCCTTGTTTTCTGCTAAGATGTGGTTTTATAAGGACATGGGACATTCCTACTACTGAGTGGCCCTAGGGAATGCAGACCTGCCATCCTGCATGCAACTCCTCTTACCTGCATGAGAAGATTTCTGTTTCTTGCTAGCAAGGGGGATCATATCTTAATCACACACACACACACACACACACACACACACACAGCTGGCATTTCCACTTTGCATCCAGAAAGTCCTCAGAGAGAAAATACAGAGTGCCAAGTTGGAGAGACAGTCTATGTGGTCTTTATGTTTTTTACTGTGCTCTAAAAACACCCCCTCGGGCTGTGACTATGAGAGAAGACTGAGCAGAAATGGAACACGGAGCTTCTGGAACTTTCTTTATCCAAGAACATAGAAGAAATGGATGCATCTTGTTCACTTCATGGCTTAGCCCCTGTCTAAAGACCACAAATGTCACTCTCCTCTCCCCAAGTGGAGAAAATCTTGCTGCAGAAAGGGCTTGGGGACCTTCAGACCTGGATTCTCACTTCCCGGCTGTGCCTCCTCCGGGGTCTGTGACCCTGGCAGGCTGCCCAGCTCCCCTGACCCTCCGTTTTCTTAGCTAGGAAACAAGGGCAGCAACATCGACCGGATAGAATTGTTGGGGGATCTAAGGGATGGGGCAAAGCCACTGGCACATAGTAGGTGATTGGTAATGGCTAGTCCCCTTTGTTTATTATATTAAAGATTTATACTTTTAAAGAGTTTACATAAGATTTTTTAAAAAGCTTTCATTTATTATTTTCAGAGAGAGGGGAAGGGAGAAAGGCAGAGAGGGAGAGAGGCATCAATGTATGGTTGCCTTTCACCTGCCTCCAGCTACGGACCTGGCTTGCAACCTGGTTATGTGCCCTGGCTGGGAATCCAACCAATGACCTTTGTGTCTGCAGGCCGGCACCTTATCCACTGTGCCATCAGCCAGGGCCTACGTATTTTTTGACCTCCCTTCACAGCCAGTCTTACACCCTGGACTTCAGACTGTCACGTGTGTTGAACACCTACTATGTGAGCACTGAATGGGCTCCAGGTGCTCAAGATGTATTGACCAATGTGTGCCTCACAACAACTCTCAAAGATGGTTTCATGATCCCCATTGTCAAGATGAGCTCACAGGGGCTCAGAAAAGTTCAGTAATTGATCTGAGACCTTGGTTGGGAAACAGCAGAGACAAACATGTAACCTGGTCCTGCCGACCCCACCATGTTGGGAACAAGGCCCCTCTCAGCTCTGCCAGTGGCCAGAGCTGTGCGTGACTCCGAAGAACATTAATTTTAGAGCTGGAGGGGACCTTAAGAAAGCTTCCCATTTGGTCTGGTCTGGCTGGTTCTCTACTTACATCACCTAGACCAGAGCAGGGTTATTGTTTAATGATCCTTGGAAGTGTTTCCTATGGCAGGACTATGTAGAATTGAGGTGGATAGGTGTGGCGAGGGGCAGAGGGCTGACCATCTGTGCAGGCTATAGGAGAAAGTGCTCCTGCGGTGTGGCCAGGGCCATGCGGAGGGTTCGTTCTCTTGGAACAGGGGCAATGTTCGCAGGTCAGTTCCCTCCTACAGCGACTCTGAGGTCTTTGATATTTCTGAACATGTCAAGCACGAACTGGCTATTGAAATACAAACACCACAAAGAGATAGATTATTTTTCTTTGTTGTTTGCTGCTATTTCCTTCCCTTAAAATGATGCTTGACACATAATAGGAGCTCATAGCTTATTAATTCATTTCAGGGCACGTGTCCTGAGTATCCTTCTGTTTAGAATACCAAACCTTCTGACCCAACAGTCACCTGGCTTGATTTTCCTTATGTCATTTTGGTCTAGACTCAAAAGTCACCTCTATAAAGACACCTCTCCTAAGCACCTCATCTATCCCTAGGTCCTAGAAGAGCCTGACAGAGTCTGTGCTCCATAAAGTATGTGTTAAATGACTGAGTGAACATGTATGTACACTCCATGGGAAAATGTAAGCATGGTACCTAGACATAGAAGATGAGGGATAAATGTGTTGATGATGATGATGATGATGATGACATTCTAATGTACTCTGAGACTGTCACTGTCACACTCCAGACTGGCCACTGACAATGCTCAGTGTAGGTCCTGGTAGGACAGTGAGTGTAAAAGGCCGTTCTTCCACTCCATGGCTGTTCTGCCCTGCCACCACCTCTGAAGGGGCCCCAAAGCTCAGTGTGTTTTTACCAACTCTGGCTCCTCACTTTTTGTTCTTTGTGGGATTGCGACAAGGCAATGGGACAGCTCATTCTCTCTCACTGGCTACTGCATTAAAATATTTCCCGATCCTTCATACTAACGTGTAAATGACTAACTGCAGTGCCATCCTTGTGTCGCCCCGCATGTCAACAACATGGGTTTTCTCCTCTTCTTTTTTCTCCTATCTTTGCTTTTATACATGCCGTTATCTGCCTAATGTGCCTCTGTTCTGCCCTGTTTCCTACCTAAAGATACTATTTCCAGCTCCAGCATCACCTCCTTCTTGAAGCACAACCTGAGACCTTCTAGCAGTTTCTTCCTTCTTTGGTTTATCGTGCTGGTTCCCTCCCCCGTCCTTTCCATCAGGCACTGTTCTTACTCAGACCTCCCCCCAGGCCGGAAATGATCTCCTCAAGGTCGAGGGTCCCACATATGGCGTCTGGTGCTGGGCAGCTCTGACTTGAGCCAGTAGAGGGTGTTTTTCCAGCCTGCGGGCTTGGCTTGCAGACCTCCTAGGTTCCAATCCTGCCTCCTCCCGTACTAGCTGTGACACCCTGACAGGTATCTCACCCTGGTGTTCCACCTGAAATCAGTACAGTGAGCATCGAACGCTGCAGACCAAGGGATGACGGTATAAAGGGAGGAGTTTGGAGTTTGTCACCTTACCGGGCGACTTGGGGTGGGTAGGGAGCAGAAAGTTATTCCTTAGATGTCTTTTGCACTGCTTATGAGGGCCCTGCTTATGAGTCCATTAGAACTAGACACAGAGAAACCCGACGATGGTGAACATGGTTTTGAAAAATGCACAGAGCTTTATTCTTTTTGTCAATTCAGCAGAAAATGGATCGCACACACCAAAACCATCCCTCTGGCTCATTCACTCAAAGACCACTCATCCCTGCTAAGGTGCATACAGCTTTGTGGGTCCTGGCAACGTTGGGGTGAACACCCTCTGAAGCCGCACCGAAGGAAATGAATATAAATCAAACGCCGCAACACAAAAAAACAAAAATGACAAAATCTGCTTGGAGAATCCCCTGCAGGCTCGTAGCAGGAATGTTCATCTCACAGGGAAATTGGGGGGCTCCACAGCATCCCGAAGGACTTGGACATGGCGCCTGATGGACTGTGCTCCCTTCTGACCTCATCAGCATGGAAAACCATGCAGCATGGTGATGAAGAACTTGCAGAAAGAGCTCCAGGACTCCCCACAGTAGTCCAGGGCTATCTTGTTCTGGATCTGCTCGTCCGGGTCCTCCGCACACTCGGGCTCGTGGGAGCCCATGGACGCGGAGGGGCCAGAGAGGGTGCTGTCCTCGACCTTGCTGGGCTGCAAGCGGGAGGTGTCATCGGCCACACTCGGCCCGCTGGGAGATGGCCCCGTGGACTCCTGGCTGGATTTCTTCCCAATCAGAGTAGAGTTTACCAGCTTGAGATTGGATTCTGGAAACTTCTTTCTGCACCCCCTGGTCTTCAGGATGCTCTTCGGGTCCCCACAGATGACCTTCTGAGAGCGCAGGCTCCGGCCAATTTGCTTCCAATAGCTCTTCCGGTTCAGCTGCAGGCACAAGGTGGGGTTGCCGGCAAAGAAACAGGAAAACTTCTCCTCCTGCCGGGCGCAATCGACCTTCAGGACAACACCCCGCTCCTTCTCAGTCACCACCCATCTGCAGTCGGCCTGGTCTGGGGTGACAAACTTGCCTTTGGTCAGGTACTTGGGGGCTTGGCTCCTTGGCTCAGCCTGCGGCTTGCCCGGGGTGGTGGCTTTGCTGACACGCCTGTCCTTTACTTCCTTTTTGCCTTCTGCCGAGAACACCTGAGCCGCCAAGAGGAGGAAAGGCAGCAGGGTGAGGCCGAGGATCCTCATGTCTGCAGTTCGGTGCGAACCTGTCACTCAAAAGGCAGGTGAGTCAATGCCAGGCGATGGTTCAGAGGCGCAGGGCTGCGAGCTGAGCCTCCCTCTCCCTGGCCAGCCCGCCTAGGAGTGAGGGCAAGAGGCCTCAGGTGCCTGGAATTACAGTCTGGGTATATTTCTCCCTGAACAGAGCCTTGGATATCAAAAACTTGCTGCCCTTCCTTGTTTCCTTGCCCCCTCACTTACGCCCCATGCGTTCATCCAACCAGCATTTGTGGAGCCCCCACTCCATGCCCTGCGCTCGACTGCACGTTGAATGTATCCAGGCAAATGAGAAAGCCTCACACACTAAAAACTTAGAGGCAACTCTTCGGGGATTCTTACTAGTATTGACTAAGAACCTGCCTCGGTGGTGTCTCCAACTCGATTTTGGGCAGGTTGTCCTCCCTCTCTGGGTCTCAGCTCTTTGATCTGAAAATCAAGGTGTTGAACAAGGAAGCCGCCCACTCTCTTCCCACTCCAGGGTTCTGGATCTCTATCTTACCTTCTACATGGACTCAGACGACCGTGCTATGAGCAAGGACGTGGTAAGCGACTGGGAATGTGACCTCAGACCCAAGGTGAAACATGCACAACATCTGTACCCTCTGGGATGGGTGGGATTGTGAGGAGGGGCATTTGGGATGAAGTAAGAGCCCAAGGAAAGGCATGGACGAGGGGAGATCACCCGATTTGACTGGGCAAAGCGAGCCAGGGTGAATAAGGGTGAATGTCCATCAGAGCCGGTGGGCGGTTGCAGTGCAAGTGCTGGACACGGACAATGCCCTTAATCAGTGCGCTTCCCAATAAATCACCGAATAAATAGGACAACCTTAAGCGCTACTCTCACCTACATGCATTTTATCAGATGGGCCGCAGAACCACGCCTGAGAGGACAAGAAACAGTATTTCTGCCCTTGACCAGGATCCGATTCTTGTCTTGTTAACCCACACAAGAGCCCTCCCCGGCAGGGAATAATGACTTTCTCCAGTAGCAGAGGGGTCTGTTAAGGCTCAGACTGGCAAATAAACCGCTCAAGATGCCATGAGGAGCTAGTGACAAAGCCGGGACACGGGGCCAGAGTTCATCTCTCTGGTCCTTTATACCATCCTTCTTGCCTTCACCTTACTCTGCCTTTAAAAAATATTGGCAAGAAATACAGGTTGCAAGCCAGGTCTCCAGCCAGGTGTGTCGCTGGCGGCAGGTGAAAGGCGACCATATGTTGATGTCTCTCTCCCTCTCTGTCTCTCTCCCTCTCTGCCTCTCTCCCTTCCCCTCTCTCTCAAAATAATAAATAAAATCTTTAAAAACTATATTGGCAAGAAATAAAAAACACAATCGTGAACAATACAGGATTTGGTTTGGCCTGATGCATGATGACAAGATGATGCGTGTTACCAGCGCTCCATTTGTAAAAGAAAACATTGAATGTTATTTAAAAAGAGGCTGGCCTAAGGCACAGCCCTGATCCCATTTCCACCCTGCGTGCCTGACCTGCCATTAGGACTGAGAAAGAGAAAGATGGTCATAGGCATGAAGGTGGGACGGGGGGCCAGGTATACCTGGTGAAGACCCACCCACTCATTCCTTAGAGCCCTGGGGCTCGGCACCCCCAAGCCCCTGATGGGGTCCAGACCCCAGGCACCTGAGGTCCTCAGCGAAGCTGGAAGCAGGGCAGGTAGCCAACCACACTCTCAGGAAAGCCAGGCTCTTACCTTGTTCCCAGTGCCACACCGGACCCCAGAATGAGCTTGCGGGCTTGCCGCTGTCTCACTGCCCTTTTTATAGGAGCCCAGGGCTTTCGCAGGGTACACACCTGTGCTGCTCTATTCACACGCCGCCCAGACACACGCCCCTTCGAAGGAGCCAGGTCCTGCAGGGAAAGTGGTTGGCGTCATGCCATGGGCCGTGCCCGCGTGTGTGGTTCACACAGGGCATTGGACCTGCTTTCCTTTTTCTTCCCCCAACAGCCAGTTTGTGAGCACAGCTCAGCCTTGCAAAGACCCTCCTTGGTGAGAAGGGGACCCTCACAGCAGCAGCATCTCGGGGGGAAGTTACAGACAACAGCAAAAGTAATCACAGCTGCCAAACACTTGTGTGAGGTCCATTTTGCCTGAAATTCTCCGTGGTATGGTGAGCCACAGCTCATCCGGCTATAGGTAGGGTTATTCAGGGTTTGCCCAAGGTCACGGAGCAGGAGGATGAGGAGCCCAGCGTTTGCACTGGCGACGCCCATCCATCCATCGTCTGATCTTCTCCCACCTGCCATTCTCAGTAGCGTTTGGTGGGTGAGTGAGCTGGGGAAGCCATCGAAGGTTCGCTGAGGCACCGCACTTGCCGTGCGGGCGGAGCAACAAATCCATGGCTCTGAACAGCGGGGGAGAGTTGGTTCCTGATCTGGGAATTTCTGCTGAAAATGCCCACCTTCAGGTCACGCATGGGAACCTCCTTCTGGTCTCCTTTGGCAGGCAGTCTCATACCAGGATGATGCAGGAGAAGTATCCGAGACACAGCATTCACCTAGCTAACTCCCGCCACAGCTGTCACCTAAACTCTCAGAACCTCCATCTGTTTATCTACAGCTGCTGACAATAATGGCACCTCCTCCGGTTGCATACCAAACTGCCTAGGGGGACTGAGCTGTTAATGTCAAGTGAAGGAGGACAGACTTGGTTCATCATGGGGACATGAATTGTATTGACAGACCTATTTTGTTTTTCCAGGTTAGACATAGAGAAGGAGACCCACTTGCACAAAAAAGATGCGGACCTCACTGTATTCTGTCACCGCCCTTTTCATATTTGGGCACAAGAAATTGCGTTCTTTTTTCTTAGCTCGGCTGTAAAGGAAACAACAGTATGTGAACGGTCATAAGCACAACCAACCTGGCCTTTGGGATGGAAACCGAGGAAGTGGTGGGGTCTGCAGCCACCTGGGTAGCATCTGCCATCTGTGGGTCAACCCTCAGCTCCAGCTGACAGCAGGCGGCATGGCCATCAGTATTTTCAGACATCATGATCTTTTTGATACAAATGGAGTCTCCTGGGACTTTTAAGAAATGCCCCAACAGCCAAATGTACGCATATGGAATTGGGCCAGCATCTAAACCTAATGGAAATTCTCTAAAAATGCTGTTTTGGCCCCAATAAAGATGCCAGAAGTCAAAACTGTGATTGGGGTCCACTCGTGATGCACCCATTTGAGAATTCCAAGGTCACAGAGCTATGGATGTTGACTGGTTTCCTCAGAGGTTCAAAGGGTCTTTTCATAAATGCCACCAGAGGTGGCTGTCTCCCCAGGTTAAGCCTCTTGCACAATTGGCTCCTAAAGAGATGCGCACCCATTGTCCCAGCCACTGTAGACAGCCCTGAGACCCCAGATAGGCACTGGTGGTGGCGCTTTAGAAAATTACTGGGACGTGGGCAAAACAAAGCAGCTTTGTTCCATGGGGAGATAGAGATCAAGGCAGCCTGTGAAATAATGAGAAGTTCATCTGGGTCCTCAGGACGCAGCCAGATTTTTTTCTGGAGGAAGATCGTGGGTCAGAACACAAAGCATATTTAAAAGAGAGGCCTCCAGGGTCTTTTCTGAGAAGTGTTCCTCCGAGCTTTGGCAGGGAACACGGAACTACCCCCACTAGCTTCCCTCAGGCCTTCAGCCTTCCTGGGATCCCATCCTGACTGTTGTCTTGATCTTTCTATTTGACGCCAGAGGGCACAATATTAGACCAGGTTTCGTAGACCTTTCCCTGCTGGCTCAGCCTGTCATTCTGTAGTCATTTACACACACACACTCTCTAACCTGGCTACACTAAGCTACTCAGCACTTCCTGCGCGCACCTGCCCACTTTCCCTGCTTGCTCCTTCTGTTCTCTATATGTGGAATGCCCTTCCAGCCCTACTTTGCCTGGCACGCACCAGCTCATCCATCAGGATCCACTCTATTGGTGCCATTGGTCCCGAGCCCAAATCTTACCCAGCATCCCCTGTAGGTGACTTCTTACATTATGATGTCGTATTTATAAAACTATTGCACCATTATTGATAGAGTATTCCTATCTACACTTTGTACGGAGTTGCTACATACACCCTGCACCCCATTTCCCACAGACACAGCTGCCCACACTGTCTGTATCCTCCACCAGAGTGGAGCAGTTGTGACAGCTGATGCATCTTTCTTGACAGATCACAATGACCCAAAGTCCCTGGTTCTCCTAATAATTTGGTCATGCTGTTGTACAATCCGTGGGTTTTCACAAATGTACAATGCCATATAGCTATAATTTTAGTATCACAGAGAATTTTCACCATCCTAAACATCTTCTGTGTTCCACTTATCCCTCCCTCTTCCTAACCCCTGGTCATCACTGATCTTTTCCCTGTCTTCAGAGTTTTGCTTTTTCCAGACTGTCATGTGGTGAGAATCATATGGCAATCTAACCTTTTCAGATTAGCTTCTTTCACTCAGCATGTGATTGTAAGGTCTTTTTACGGTGCGACAGCTCAATATATATATATATTTTTAATTTTATTGTTGTTGTATTACATTCATCCCCTTTTTGACAGCTCACTATTTTTAGCACTGAATAATCTTTCACCACCTCAACGTAACACCATTTCTTCATCCATTTACCTCCCGAGGGACACCTCTGCTGCTTTCAGGCTTTGGCCATTATGACTAAAGATGCTATAAACATTCCTGTGCTGGTTTTGGTGAGGACATGAGTCTTCAACGGCTAGTGGGCTTTTCTGCCCAGGGTCCCGTCCAACATATAACATGACATTTCACAAGCACGACCTCCTTAGGCCCTCTTTGGCTGGGACAGTTTCTCAGCTATTCCTTGTTTTTGATGAACTTGAGAGTTTTCAGACACCTCGGTCAGGTATTTTGAGAATACCTCCCATTTGTGGTATAGCTGACATTTTCCTCATGATTAGCTTGGGGTCCTGTCATCTTCCCTTCAGCAGAAATTTAAATGACGGAAAGCAGGTTCCCTTTGGGTGGTTCCAAAGAAAATCTGAACACAACTGGTAACATGGTTGCATGCATGTCTCATGCAGATGGGGTCTGCAGGTGATTTCCAGTCCAAAAACTGACTTTACTGTCATGTGTACTACTACTATATGGTTCACTGACCCAGGCGTCTGGCACCTGTGGGCGTATTCACCGGAGATTCTATCAGTGGATACAATTTTGTTTTGAGGTGAGTCTTAGCAACGCATTTTCTCAAGTCAGATTTGCTCAAAAATCATTCTCTCCTTCAAAAATAACCTCATATACAGAGAACAGTGTATATTAGCAGTCACTGCACCAAAGCCTCATTAAGTTTTTGGATAGGACCATGTGCATCAAACACCTATTCACTGTCGGGCAATGGGGAAAACTGTCTAAACAAACATCAGCTAAAACCTATGAAGGTGACAGAATCATTCCTAGATCTCATTAGCTCCTGGTGGTCCCGATGGCCCTCCGCTGTGAGGGACAGCCTCCCTCCCTTTTTGGGCTGGTCCCATGAACATCAGAGAGGCTGGGTATACATCCAAGACAGCAATGGTGGCAGCATCCTGACTTCCCAACAATTTTGTTTTAAGAGCAGGATTTTAGCAGGGTGACAAGCAGGGGTCCGCAGGAGGGTGTGAGCACATTGGCCAGAAATTTCTAACCCCTCGTAAGTTCAGGATTTCTGGGGGAGCAAAAGCCACATGTTCCTTCCTCTTTTCCTTTTTCATTGGGCCACCAGTCTTGAAGGATGTGGTCCTTTATGTCACACGGGGTCCAGAGGCACATTGAGAAATTATCAAGCTAAGTAACAGCAAAGAGATTCCCCCTTCAAGCAATGGGAACATTGGGGAAGTCATGGCTTTCCAGAAGGGTGCCCTGCCCCTCACTGACCAGCAAGGTGGGCCTGCCCAAGTTTGAAATCAAATGGGTGTCTGCCGAGGGCGGCAATGCCCAGGGGTCCGAATGTCTATGTCAGCCCCCAAAACACTGTTGAAGGGGAACCCCCCTTGCAGAGGTTGTCCGCAGAGTAAGAAAAGGTGAGCGATACATCGACAGCGCCCCTGGGGCTCCCTGCCAGCTCCATGCCCTCCGTGGTGGCCCCTGCCGGTGCTGCCGGGAGACTTGACCCAAGTTGACCGGTCTCAGTGCCCTCCAAACACTCAGAGGACAGCCCCCCCACTTCCCACTGTCCCCCGAAGCCTTCCCGTACCAGCCAGTCCCATGCCTGGTGACCTCTCCTGGGGGCTCCTCATTCCCCCAGTAGCCAGCCGCAGGGGGCGAGATTTGGTTCAGTAACGAGTTCCCCTTTTTCCAACTTCAAATGATCTAAAACCCTAGCGGAGGCCCCGCGACATATTTCCCTAAAATAGCATTCCAGAGCAAAGTAAGTTTTAAAGAAGGAAAAAAAAAAAAAAAAAAAAAGGCTTCATTTGCTACAATATACCTAAAATACTATCGCTTAACATGTAATAATTACATAAGCTATGGGCATATTTTACATTTTTTTGTATTAACTCTTCAAAATCCAGCATGTACTTTAAACATGTGCGAAAATATGTATGTGTGTAAATGTATTCTTGCATGTGTTTGGTAATACTGCAATTCGTATTAGGGAAAGGGTAATTGTTTAAACCAATGAATTAACTTAGGCATTTTGAAATAGTGGGAAAAAAAAAAAAAAAAAAAAGGAGAGCAGGAGAAGCGCTGCCTCCTTTTCATGATCTCCCCTCCTATCCCCAGTGCCGGAGGCTGGAAGTCCTGGGCCCTGGACATCAGGGAAGACGGGGAGGTCAGTGGCAGGCCCCACGCTGGGCCCCTGCCCCTGCGGACCTGGTTGCAGGCCCCGCACCCCTCCCCTGGCACCGGCACGTCCAGGGGTGTGAGCGGGGCCTGTGAGCAGCTATAGGACAAGGACAGCCCACCCTGAATAGGAGGCCCCGGTACAGAGGCTGGAAAGATGCCTAAAGCTGGACAGTGACTAGACACCAGCTAAACCACCTACGTTTAGGATACTTTGGGGTAGGAGAAGAGGTTCCTGGCACCACTTTGAACGGAGCTGGCAGGCGGCGGCAGGATGATTTTCCTTTGCGTGTCTTCGAGGAAACGAGTGTTGAACATTGTTAAATAAAAGATTTCTGTCCTTTCCACTGGGCTGTCTGGAGTTCTGCCTGGTGCGCAGCAAAGTGCTGGGACCTCCCTACTAGTGGGGCTCAGAAGCAAACACAGAAAAGGGGTCACTCACCTTTTCTCAGTTTTTCTTTGAAACAGTCCTCCGGGTGAATTCAATGATTTACTGTCTTGGACTGGAATTTGTAAGACCTGACTTTTAAAGCAGATGTTCGCAGTTAAGCCTGCGTTGGGGAGTTCAGCCCGATGTCCTCCTCGGTGACTCCATATCGCCACCAGGTGGTGACCTTATCCTGGACGACCTGGATGGGGGTAGGAGGGTTTTTTTTCCCCTTCCCCTCTGAAGAAATTTCCATTTCTTTTCATACGCCACACCTCATAGCCCGATTTCATGGCTAGGGCGTGCCTTGTATATCATTACATTAAACCTTTGTAACAACACCATGGAGGCGCTGTTATTTATGCCTGAAGTAAAGATGAGAAAACGGACTTCAGTGACTTCCCAAGTCACAGAAGGCATTCTTCCAGCTCCCACAGCTCCTGCTCCGGGTATAGGACTCTCTCGGCTATGATAAGAGAAAAAGGAAGGAAGGAAGGAAGGAAGGACAGAAGGAAGACACTGACACCACAGCTCAACACTAAGCCTGATAGCAGGTGAGTCTCCGATTCTGAGATGAGCTCAGGAGGGAAGTCCCTCGTCAGGCTTCAGCTTACAGGCTGGTCTGGCCAGTGATGCTTCTACTCCATCATTCCCTTCCCCTTCCTTCTGGAACGGAAGGGAGCTCCCCCGCACGTAGGCCGACTAGCGCTGCTTGACCAGGGTTTCAGCGCCTTACAAAGACACTTGATCTGCTGTTTGCTGGAAGCCTACTGTGGGCTGGTGACATTGGCTCCACTTTGAGCCTACTGGGTGCCAGGCACCATGCTGATCATCACATCCACCGGGTGAGGCAATGAGGCATGCAATCCCCCCTCCCCACCCCCATTTAACAGAGGGGATGAGGCTGAGGGAGCTCAGGTTGCTTCTCAGGGGAGAGTCGCACTTGAACTGAGGTTTCCTGAGTCTGATACCCACCCTTTCTTCCTCTAGAGCATGGTGGGGAATCGAAGGAACTAAAGATGCGCGCTCCAGGCACAGGTGTTTGAGATCTTGCTGGGAGAGTCAAGAGCAAAAGCTAATTGAGGAGAGGACAGAGAAGTGGTAAAATTTGCTGGTTGGGCCTAGGGGAGGGTAAGCAGCAGTTCAGGAGAGGCCTCTAGGCCTGCAGGAACCCCCGCCAGAGGGAGAGAGGGGTGGAGACAGCTGTTTCAGACCGGCAGCATCCTTCTGCGGAGCTTGCATACGCAGATTGCTTGGCCACCAGTCTATTGTGTCTGATGGCGCGTAACCCCATTTCTTGGGCAAAAGCTACTTTCTAAATGGATGCAGTGACTGGCAACACTGTGTGTCCAAATGGACTGTGTTGGGCTCATCTGGAAAGCTTGTTAAAATGCACGTTCCTTGGCCTCACTCTCAGTGTGTCTGGGTTGGAGTCCAAGATGTAGCATTTCCAGATCTCCCCAGATAGCCCAGTTGCTTTGGGCCCTCAGGCCACACATTGAGCAGTGCGGCCTTGCATTGCATTTCCCCATTAGAAGACACGGCACACCTCTAAGGCATTTTTAGCTTGAAATGACAGGAAATGGTCTGTGGCAGGCCCACCTTAGCCTCCCACATCCATGTCCCGCGAGCCAGCGGCTGTGGGGTTGGGGCACCGGCATCCTCTCTGACCTGAACCTTGAAGAGCTGTGTGATGTTGCATCCCTCACCCCTGTCAGCGTCAGGCCACTTTGTTTATAATTTGGAACAGGACTGCTAACCTCATGGGGATTTGGTGAGGATTACATTAGGGGGCAAGTGAAAGGCACAGAGCCTTCCTAAGAAACAAGTGTGAAGACAGAGGCAGAAATTGGAGCGATAAGTCTACAAGCCAAGGGACTCCATGGCCTGCCAGCAATCATCAGCACCCAGGAGACGGGCATGGAACAGACTGTGCCCTCATGAAGACACCAACTCCGACGACATGTTGATCTCAGACTTTCAGTCTCCACTCCGGTGACAGAATAGATCTCTGTTGCTTTAAGCCACTTGATTTGTGCACTTTGTTGTAGCCATCCTAAGAAAATAATACAGCGCCTTAAATGGTACCTGGAGTATAGATCCATTTTTCAATAAGAAGACTGGAGTCCTATTTCTGAAGTCATTCTTTTATTGTTCGCACACATGCCTGCTATTTGCTGAGTGCCCTCCAACTACAAGTCTAACTTCCCATGCCATGAAATGTGACAAAAGCCATGTCTGGTTCCAAGGGCTAAACTGAAAAGGAATGAATGTGTTACATGTTAAACTTCTCTGGAAGGCTCAGATGATTAAAGCCAGACTTCTAAAGGTGGAAACCAGGTGCGCGCTTCTTCCTCATGGGTCCTTTCCTGCGGGCTCCTCACATATGATGGGACCTGTAAACTCCTGAAGGACAGATGTCTTTTCCTGAACTTGCAGACACTGCCGATCAAGAACTCATGCAGTTGGATTTGCTGAACAACTTTGTTCATAGGTTCTGAGTGCTTTGATGTCCATGAAAACCCTTTTGCATACTGTAACAAAAATAAATGCACCAAAAACACCATGTTATCTCTAAGATCATGGGTGACAAAGACAATATAAGTGCTAACGTCACAACTTGTTAAATCAACAAAGAAAGCAAAGCAAAGCTGTCCCTTTAAAAGACAAATACCAGGACAACCACTTTATACGTTAATACATTTAACGCACACAATTTTCATTCATTTGATAAGCATTTAGTTCTCTCCCACTAGGCGCCGTCCTCATTTTGAAGGGACACTAGCATTTATTTGTATCTGGACCGGTCTATGGTTGTTATGCAATTTTAAGGTGTTATTCATATAGTTTTAAAAATCCATTGCATAAATGTAAAGAGCCCCACAATCCCAACCTATGAATATGGTTTAAAAAGGAAAAGGCTTACTTTTTCATGGGAATAGTTTCAACACTACAAATTAAAGAAAAAGAGAGAGTTACTTTTTAATCAGGATGACAGCTCCATAGTGGCACCCCACCCCCACGTCCTTTACTTGGACATGATGCTGACAGCGCCAGGACAGAAGACATTGAGAAGAAGCTTATGACTTCACCGAACACAGAGAGAAGGGCAGGCTACAGTACAGACTAGCAAAACCCAGCTACAAAGTCAAGTGCCAAGTCCCCAAGGTGGAGGAACTGCAAACGAGAAACAGAAGAGCCAGTTAAGGAAGCTGAGAAGATGAAGCAGGCGGGAAAACGCAGTTCACAGGACAGCTCACAAAAACTGCTACGAAGGACACACCTGAGCTGGCCTCCCACCCCGCACAAGGCCACCTGCTTATACTTACTCTTCGTACATGTCCTCCGACTCCATCCGCCGGTAGTGCTTGGCCAACTTCACCGCAAAAATGAGAGCCGGGAGTGAAAACACGGCAGCCTGTCCGATGCCAAACCAAAACAGGTTCTAGGGGGGAAAAAGGAAAACCAGGAGGATTAAATGCATGAAGGTGGGAAATGGGGAACCATCATCCTATTTCGCCGTTTTTTTAAGATGAGTTCTAATTGTGTTCCTTGGAACCGCTGGTGAACTTGATAATGACCCCAGGCCCTGGGTGAAGTGCTGCCCATAATTATAATTTACTCTTTTAAAAACCTTGGCGAGATCCCGTTATCATATGTATCTTATAAACGAGGGACGGGGGTGGCCGGTAGAGAAGCCAGGGTTTGCTTCTAGAATATTCCAACATAGTTGCCAACTAGTCCAACTGTGTTGCCAGTGATGCGGGAGACAGCCAGGCAGGCCTGAGTGCAGAGCTTTTTCGTGAGTTGTTCCGATGCCGTGGTGACTAGTGAAGCTCCTCTGACTCTGTCCTGTGTGGGAACAGCAGGGAGACGCCACCGCGCCCTGGGATGTGACTGTGTGAAGAAGTCCCCAGCAAGGCTTAGTGGCTCCCGGCTCTCAAACAGCGTCCAGTGTTCATTGTCCCCTGTCCTTAGGGCAGTTCTTAGGCGGCATTCAAGCCTGTTTTGTCCAAAAAGCAATGTTCGATTTTTTTTTAAAAAAAGATACCAAAAGCTCCAAGCCAGATTTCCTATAAAAAACCTGGATTTAGGTCTTTCCTTGAAAAGTTTCGAGTTTGATCTCGTAACACTGAGCTCTTCTCCCCACGAGGCAGCATGGGTGGATGCTCTTCAGGAGGGGCATCCGTCCTCGTCGGTCAAAGCCACACCACTAATTTTTGCAGGGGTGGTGGCCAACGTTACTCAAACGTATGCACCCGTCGGAACGGACACTGTGCACTACCAGCGAGGGCCTTACACTTGTCCTGCCTTGTAAACCTACCACCCGCCAGGCCCCAGGAGAAGTTCCAGTCTTTGTCCCCTGCCTTCGGCTAACGCTGGACGTAACCCGGGAGAGGCCCTGCCCGGCCCACTGTGAGGCAAAAGAGTTTCCGCTCTGCTCCCGGTCATGCTTAGTGCTGAGTGGCAGTGGCACCTGCTGGCCCAGCATCTCCAGTTAGTTTGCTCTCCTTTTCCCACCACACTCTTTTATTGGTCGATTTCTAGGCTTTCAACCTCATGTGGAGAGAAAGCTTTGTGACAACTGTGTTCTTTTATTGGAAGCTGCCTCAGTCCTTTTGGGAACAAGCAAGTGTAAGAGGACCGGGTGAGTCAGCCTGGGGTCCACTTTGCTGGAGAAGGTGGCGCCCAGAGCTCTTCCTCACCGGTCATCCCCACCATAGAGCCCCAGGCTACATGCTCCCGAGCGGCCCCCAGGCCGCCCCCAACCCGGGGCTTCTCCTGTTATTTGTGAACAGGCCTCTGGTGGTTGGGCCGTTTGCCTGGCTATGCAACGAGATCAACCTAGAACCAGGCTAACCAAGGACTCTCCTCAGCCCACCTCAGGGCTTCAACCAGAGACATCAGCACGACCTGCAAGCAGCAGGGCAGACGACAGAAGTGGGTCAGAAACTGAAGGGGGAGGGGAGCAGCCAGGAGGCCAAGGATTGGGGTCCACATATTGGGAGTGTCAGGATCATTTCCGTTCCCATACGGAAGTCCACCCCACCGACAAAGGTACATGTGGACGTGGCACAGGGAGACGGGAACAGCACTATGGAGGCACTGTGACAGACAGCTGTCTGGTTTCCTTGTGTCCTTCAGTCACTCCATTGCCTGTGTCAGCAATATGCCAGATGACAGAGACGCACACTGCACACACAGGCCCTGTGGTCCGGGAGCACAGGGGTGAGTTTCTGTGCCCCGGGGACAAGTCTTGTTCACAGAGTCACACAGATGCACAATTCAAACCGCAAGAATGTCTCTGAAGGAATAGCCTAGAGGTCTGCGGGATGTAGAAAAGGGAACCCAAGCCAGTTGGGAAAATCAGAAAAGTCTTCCTGGAAAAAAAGACACGTCTGGGCTCAGACCTGAGCTAAGACAAGAGCTCTTGGCAGAAAACGTTTCTAAGTGTGTAATGTACCAGAAATGGTGTTAAGGACTTTGTATGTAACATCTCACTAAACCATCAAAACAACCCCCATTTAGGTGATAAAGCTCAGAAAGGTTTTAATAGTTTTTCAAAGTCAGAAAGTTTAGAAAATATAGAGGTGACAACTGATTTCAGAGTCTATTCTCTCAATCATGATACGACGAGACCTAGAGGAGTTAGCTGGGTGGGGTGTGGATGTGGAAGGGAGGAATGAGAGAGAGATAAAGAGCAAGTGCTTAGTCCCTAGTCCAAGCAGAGGACATGGCATGTGCAAAGGCCCTGATGCAGGAACTCAAGATGTATATAGAGAAATAATGCTCCCCCCTGCCCCCGCCAAAAAAAGAACAAAAAAAAAAAAAACAAAAAAAAAAAACAAGTATATCTAGAACACAGCAAGATAGGTCATCAAATAGTGCAAAACTTAGCTAAGGTGGGTAGGAACCCAGTCATGCAGGGCCTAGAACATTCTAGTAAGGATCCTGACCTTTATTTTTATAGCAACTGGAAGCCACTGAGGAAGTGAGAGGACTGGCATGTGGAGACAGTCAATATATACTGCACAGTGAATGGAGCTAAGGAATAAACTTGGTTAACTGGAATTAACCATCCCAATGGTAATATCTCAGTGGTCTACTTTAAATCACAAAGTAAACTCGGTTAGCTGTAGCTAACTTTCGTAAACTAAGTTATTTTTGTAAGCTTATTTACAAAAGCAGAATATATATTATATACATATATATAATATATAAAAAATTGCCCATCTCCACACCGATGACTATTCATTTATTCCTTTCCAGTTATTCTGAACAAAGAGTTTTCTTTATGAGGGTCCCCTGACTTCTGTAAATATAATTCTAGTAAGGAACAAAGATATGTAGCTAGGTCTCGGATTTTTCTGGAGAATTAGGTATCAGAACACACTCATTTACTTAGGTGTTAGGGCTAAACATAACAGAGCCAAGCACAAAACTATTCTACATTATAATGTGTAAGTACAATTGATGGGGGGAGGGTTCAAAGGTGATGGATTTATTGTCTGTCCTCACTTTTTGAAAGATGAGATTCTTACCATGGGTTCGATGATGTAGCTGCACAGAAAGACGTCAACAGCAGAATCTAAAGCAGTGGCCACGGGCTTGCAAGATGCTATTTGCTCCGTGATCTAAGGGGGAAAGACACAGAGGTCTCAGCCAGAGCCACAGAGCCCAGGGAACCAGACACGCCGTGTTCCTTCAGCATGTCCCCACAGGAAGGACCCCTCTGTCCTCTGAGATGGGGAGCCAACAGCTGCTTTCTGCAGATGAGTTCTGAGGTGCATCAATGCGCTTGAAAGCAAGACCCTGGTTCCCCCTGGGCCTTGGTTCCCAGTTTCCTCCCTTGTCCTGCGGAACAACTGCACCCACCCTACTGGACTCCTGAGAAAATTCAAAAGTGCGCTCAGACTGCATTTCTTAGCAGATCCCTTCGGGATCTGACAAAGATGCGGGAAGAAAAGGGAAAGCTAGTTAACAAGTAAGTGTACGTTGTAGAATACAGAGTAGCACATTTTTTTCTATAAAGAGCCAGAGAGTATAAATATTTCAGACTTTGCAGGTGAGACTGGTGAGTATTTGTCCCAACGGCCCGACTCCGCCATGGCAGATGCAGCCGCAGATATTAGAAGAGAAATGGGTGTGGCCGTGTGCCAATAAAGTTTCATTTACGAAAGCAGAAGTACCTGCTGACCCTATTTTCGAAGACAGCCAACAATAACGTCCTCCTGAATGAGGTGAGAATAAGCAAGTTTCAGGGACCCCAGACGGATGCTCCAGCCCTGCTGGTTGAAGAAGCAGCGCTCATTCACTCAAAGCCTTCCCGAGGGCAGACGAGGGAGCGTCTGTACCCTCACTTCTTTTTCCTTTATCGGTTGGCTCACCCATACCCTACAAGGCAACTCGTGTTTCCAGGTCTGAACTACATTACACAACTCTCTTTCTAGGCTCCTTCGCTGTTTGCTTTACGGAAACAGCGGTCGTATTTACAGAGGTCGTATTTTGTATGCTTTTCTGCGTGTCATCTTTCCAAGTCCCACCGTCCGGCTCTGATCCATTTCGTACACATGGCTGCTCGGTATTCCCACGGTGCGATTTGAGCATAAGTGAATTGTTCCTGTCCAGACTTGCTATGGTTCCAGAGTGTTTGCCTTTCGTTCCAGGCATAAATTGGACCAGTGGCAACAGTGTGATGACAATAATGCATTTCCTCTGCCCCTACTCACTGGTATGCGTACTCCTGGGACTAGCACTGAGACGACCCCAAGGCCCTCGCGTCTGGGGCTGGAGGCATGTCGGCACAGACAGCAAGAAGCTGGCTCATAAAGGAGGACCGAGTGCACGGTCCACCAGGTGCCTGGCAGCGGGGACTGGAGGCAGGACTGGCAAGGGGGATATGACACACGGAGGGAATTGCACGGAGAATGTGAAAGCTCCAGGGACCAAGCAGGGGAGTGCAGCTGGAATACGGGGAGCAGCAGAAAAGAAGGAGGTGGCCGGGTAGTTTGGGCTCCCCGTGTGAAGGGCCAGGAATAAGACTTGAGGAGCTCGGGGCTGCCCAGGTTTTGCTGGATCACCGGACTTCTCGAAGCCCGTGTTGGTCAGCAGCACCACCTACCCGAGTTACTCACTTGCAACCCACCCCCACCCCCAAACTAATCCTTGAGGGGAGCCACTGGCCCAGAGCCCAAGACGGCAAAAGACATTTTCTAAGATGCCATAATTCCACAGAAGCTGGGTGCTGGGTGCAACATGTTCCTTTAAAACCACTGGAAACTTTGCTCCTCAACTTTTCTAATATATTTATGGAGATACAACCATCATGGACCGAATTGTGTCTCATGAAACTTCATTATGGTGAAGTCTTAACCTCCAGTTGCAGACCCTTATCTGGGGATACGGTGTTTGAAGAGGCAGGTTAATCCACATGAGGTCATTCGGGTGGGCCCCAATCCAATACGACTGGTGTCCTCATAAAAGAAGAGGACCTTTGGACAGCCAGGCACAGAGGAAAGACCACGTGAAGACAAAGAGAGGAGACAGCTCTATCTATAAGCCAAGGAACGAGGCTTCAGAAGAAACTAGCCCTGCCAACACCTCGATCTTGGATTTCCAGTCTCCCGTATTTCTGTTGTTTACATCACACCTAGCTGACTAAGCAGCACCATAGCAGGCTTAGGGCTACCCAGAGCATGTACAACCACACTCCCAATGGCTGTTAGCTTAAGCACAGGTTGCTGGGGGAGACCAACCTGGGAGGCGCCACTCCGTGTGGACGACACTTGTACTGAGACTCCGGAGGCTTGAGTTATGGTTCCCACACTCAAGGTCCTTGGACTTATCTCCCACCCAAGGACTGGGAATTTAATTTAATTTTTTTCTGATTTTATCCTAGGAAAGTACGACTCTAACACATGTTTCCACTATGTGCGTAAAAGGTAAACAACTTACAGAGATCTTGACCCACTGCAGGTAATGTTCAAAATAGCCAATTATCATATTTCCGTATTTCGTACTTTCCTGGAAAGAAATCAAAGGGTAGGACAACTGTTAGCACAATTCCACCCTTCTCTGCTGAGTCACGTAGTTATGGGCACACGTCCACTTACTGGCACACTCGTTAAAAACAAAAACAAAAACAAAAACACTTACTTGAACAATGACAGAGGAAATACGGTTTGTGACAAAGTCCTGGGCGGAATCCAAAGAGGCAATGATGTTGTGCACCTTCGCCTGGAAAACACAGCAACGGTCAACGTCTGGCTATCGAGGGGGAAACGGGCTTCTCTGCTCATGGAGGTGAGTGCTGTTAACTCAGTCCCGCACCTCCACCGCTGGTGGTAGCTCCAGCCCAGCCCTCTGAGGGCAGGAAGAGGATGAGTCCCATGCCAGCAGCTGGCGCTGGGCTAGTCCTTTATCTGAAGCACATCACTGAATGCTCACAGGGTGGAAAGGAAGGTACTGCTATGCCCCCTTCCCAACCAGGGGAGGGAGCTGACCCTGCCCAACGTCACCAAGCTGGGAAGCTTTAAGACCTGGAATTTGAAGCTAGTTTGTTTTTTTTCCCTCTGTGCACTGTTGCACAAATGAGGACAAGGCTACTGCCAACCCATATGGCAGCTTGGTGCAAATGAGACCTCAGGGCACAGAGCCTGGCTACTGGCTCAAAGGCTGATTGATATCCACTCCCACTTGCCCTGAATGGCGAGACACGTTGGGGGTGGCACAGGACATGCACGCAGTCACCAGTTTGTCTCCAGGTTCCCTTGCCGTGGGACACACACTGGTGAAATGGCAACCGTGCTGGAAGCTACAAGGATGGGCCTGGGGCAGAGTAACCCTAACGGTCTTCAGAGGAACTGAGTCAGGATGCTGGAACAGCACCTCGGAGGCAGACCCGCTGCTGCCCAGGAGCGCACCAACTGCAGCCTCAGGAGACCTCCCACCGCTCTCCTGGGCAGCTGATGCCACGCAATAAATAGCTCCCGAGGTGTCTATTACTACTGTGGGCAGTAACACAACGGCGCCTGGAAGCTCAATTTCCACTGTAGGGATGTTTCCAACCCGAGCAGCCTCGGTGGTGGATTGTACCAGCTGTTCATGATGGCTGGCACCTTCCCGAGCACAGCCACCGGGGCTGGGGGCACCTCCCCACCCCAGGACAAGGGGCTTTGTGATGGGACGTGCTTTGGCCCATGGGCCATAGAAGAGGTGGCTGTGTGTTGGTTCTAAGAGGTGGCTTGAAGGGCAACCTGTGTCCCCATCCATCCTCTGAATTCCTGTCTTCCATGAGGAAGACGTGTGGTGACCCAGACAGAAAATGCTCCTCGGGCTGGGCCTGAGGTGGGATAATACATGGAGCAGCCTAGAGTCACCGAGAGTGAGGATGAGTGTGTGGGCTGAAGGCACTGAGATGGAGGCTGTGTTCTAGGCAGCGTGCTCTCAGTAAGAGCAACCAGTGCATTATCTTAGCTCGTGCCCTGCACTTCAAAGCACGGCTTTCCCCCACGTACCTAACAAAGGTGCCGAGAGGTACGAGAGGTTCAGATAGAGGTACGTACAGAAAGATCACAGTAGGAAAACTCAGTGTGGCACTTAAAATGGGTGGATAATGGAGATTTTTTAAAGTATCAAGTCCCTGCAAAACCAACATCTCCGAAAGTCTGCGCGCACTTTTAGAATAAGACCCCATGACAGAAAACGAATTAAGTTCTTACCTCCAATCCACTGCTTTTGTGTTGAAGCTCCTGAATGCTTTGGTGTAGAGTTGTCTGGTAAATAAACATAGATAATATTTTCCAAGTTACTCCATGCAGCAGCAAGACCACACACCTGTGTACCCCTCCCTGAAGTCGGCCATCACACCCAACTTTGCTCCGTCACGGTGTTGTTCTAGAAGACGCAACAGACTTCTGTGACAATGTGTATCTCACAGACCTCTGGCGCAGGGAAACTGGAGAATGAGGATACGTAATCTCGAGCCTTGGAGGCCAGCACATCACGTGCAAGGTGTCAGGTTTGCTCAGAGGGACAGGCATGACTTAAGCCAGCAAGAGCGGCTTAGCATGTACGGTGCAGGTTAGAGATGGGCGAATGTTATCAGTGTAGGACCAGATAGTAAAGATGTGAGGCTTTGTGACTCATATCCGTACCAACCGCACCACTCGGCCTCTGTAGCTAAAAGGAGCTACAGATCACTGTGAATAAGTGAGCATGGCTGTGTTCCAGTCAAGCTATAAAAACAGGAAGCCGGCCAGCTTTAGCCCACGGGCGGTAGTTTTCCAGGCCACGGTTCGCTGACCTCTGGCTGACACTGTGGCTTGTACAGAACAACTTGTCTGTTTGAGAAACAGGTGTCTCCAGTTCTGAAAGGGGCATGGAAGCCTGAGTCTACTAGGAGGCAGGCATTGGCACGTGAACACCAGCTTGAAACGTTCACAAATTTGCGCTCAGCATGAATAAGTACAGCAGGAAATCAGGGTTGGGGCACAGCACAAAAACTAAGAAAATCCAAGAGGAGCATTTTGTCGTTACACAGATGGATTAAAAAGTCAGAAGAAGAAAGACAAAGGTGCTGGAAACTAGCTCTGGATGCTTCTGAAGTCGAGGCCGAGTAAGTTACCACGGTTCTTTGAACCTGAGCACGCTGATGTTGTAACCCTGCTTCCACAGAGTCTCCCCTTGACAGCTGCAAAGAAGACCCCCGTAAGCACAGTAGTAATTCCTCCTTTTCACAGAGCCCCTCTGTAGGTGAGACCCTTCCTTTCTAGCCAGGCAGGAGCCTGCCCACCACGTCCAGGTGAGGACGTTGGAAGTGACATGACTGGAAAGGACTACCCCTTGTCCTCACCTTATTTTTGGGTGGGGTTTGGAGGAAAAGAATTTGGGAATGAGTGAGTCCAGAACAGAAACCTCCGCATGCAGCCAGGTGCATGGCTTGGAGTGGGCTGGTAAAAGTGATGGAAATCAGGGTACCAACGTACTAACATGCAACCATGGATTCCATCCAAGTGTTCACACTCAGGTGAAATGAAAAACATGTCTTCTTTAACGCCTGGCTATGGTCATTTATTTTTAGAGGCGTTCAGAAAAAGAGTAAATAAGTAATAAATAAATACAATGAAGGGGGAGCTCCTTTTCTCAGCCTGAGGCCTGTTGGGTCGGCCTATGGGACAAAGGAGGGCCATCGAGGTGAAACGGATCGCGCTCAGGTCCTGGTGAAATGCCGGGGGTGGACCCTTACCATGGACGATCCCAGAGGCACGACTTGGCCATAGTAAATCATTCTGCTCTTCTGGGCGTTAGTTGTCAGTGACTGCTTCACGCGTCCCTGGGGCTACAAAGAGAGCAAAATTAAAGATCAGCACCACCTTTCTGGACCGTGGAGCACCCTGTGATCCCCAGTGCAGCGCACTCTTCTCTGACCCCCGACGCTGTGGGTGTGATGACAGCCGTGAGCCTGGGGGCCCAGGCGCCAACCCACAGGAGCACAAGCTGTCAGCCTTCCCGAGTGCCCCTGGCTGTGTTCCCTCTCCCCTCTCCCACGGAGAGCTGCTATAAAGTCACTGCGCAGCAGCCATGTCCCCATTTCACAGTGAGAAAACCAAGGCTCCATTTTCCTTTACCCCGCACTTCAACAGTGCTTAGTATATGAATGCGTCACGGCCCTATGACCCCACCTTAAAGGTGAGGACACCAGGGCACAGAGTGGGGATAGGCCTGCCCAGAGAAGCAGTGGCTGAGTCAGGGTGTAAATCCGGGTCGCCCTCCGCAACCAAGGGCCCCGCACCTCGCTTTGCTCCTTCTTGAAAGGGACCCGTCTGGGCCATTTAGTCACCCGCCAGCAGAGCAGCGGATGAAGGAAAAGGCTTAGGAGCTCGGAAGGTGTCTTTGCCTTCCCTTATCCACTTCTTACAGGTGACGCAAAGGAGTGCACGGTCCTCTGTCACAGTGCCCTACACGGCAAGGACACTGTGCCCAAGTGTTTGGCGGAGGAGGGGTGACAGGGGGAGAGCAGAACCAGGGCTGAAGCACCTACCACGGGGCTTATGAAAAGTGGGGTGCAGGGGAGCCGGCCCAGGCTCGCAGGCCCCAGGGGGTGCTCATGAACAAGGGGTTCCCTGCAGTGTGAGGAGCCTCTGCAGGGGCTTCCCAGCGCCGCACGGACATTGGACATCTACAGCGATTAGAGTTTAACCCTACCCTCTGAACTCACCAACTTGTTGGCTTTTTCTTCTAGACCATCTGCAAATGTTAACAGATTCACTTTGGTGGGCTTCTTAGCTGTCTAAAAAAAGAAATTAAAATAAAATCTGGGTCACGGATACGGGATTTTTTATATCTTAACATCTACCAGGCAACAGAGTGAACATGGGTCTATCAGTAAGGTGGGAAACTCTTACACAGGTGACAACGTCTGCATTCGTTTTCTTTTTTTGAAGATTTTTTTTTTTTTTTTTTTTTTTTAGGGAGAGGAAAAGGGAGGGAGAGAGTGAGGGAGAGAAACATCAATCGGTTGCCTCTCACACATCCCCAGCTGGGGACCTGGCCCACAATCCAGGCATGTGACTTGACGGGGAATTGAACCAGCGACATTTTGGTTCACGGGCCAGCACTCAGTCCACTGAACCACACCAGCCAGGGCTGCATTCTTATGTATACATGTAAAGCCATGTTATTCAACCCTACAGAGAAATGAAGTACTGATTGACACACACTAGAACTTAGATGAATCTCAAAAACTTGGGGCTACAAGAAAGGGACAAAGGTCACAGGCTGCCGGATTCCATTCATATAAAAGATCTGGAATAGGTAAACTCATAGAGACAGGCCAGGTTGGTGGCTGCCAGGAGCTGGGGTCCGGAATGAGGAGCAACAGCTGAATGGGAACAGGGCTTTGTTTTGGGGTGATGAACATGCTTTGGAACTGAAGGGTGGTGGTGGTCGCATACCACTGTGATCAGACTAGATGCGGGAGAAATGCTCACCCCCAAATAGCTGACTTTGTCGTATGTGAATTTCATCTCAAGTAAGGAAGTAAATAGATAAGTAAATAACGTACTTCACACGGGTCTTACCTCTGCCAAGTAGGCACCGTAATCTATTCTGTCCACCCCGGAAGAGCTAAAATCCTGGAGGTTTGTTTTCCCTGCTGTGTCCAGCAGGACAATATTGTCAATCTCCACCTTCATGGTTTCAAAGCTACTGCTTATGTTTTTGGTATGCTGCGTGGAAGAAAAAAAAAAGTCAGAAGTCTGTCTGTCCTTTGCCAATAATGTCACCAAAGAGCAGCAAAATGACACAGGACCAAATGAACAATACGCATGCACTTGCCGGGCACCTCTTTCTGACTCTTCTCTCCCCTCCTGCCCTTCCCCCTTCCCTAAGCCCCTTCCCCGAGCCCTAGGTGAAGAGGTGGGGTGCAAAGCGAAATAATGTGGCATCTTTATCCTCGAAGACCTCACAGGGAAGGGGCACGGGCATGGCATGGGATACCAGGGGCAGTGGAGAACCTCCGCAGGAGTCCGGGCAGACAGAGAGGCTGAAAGGGGCTGGGCAGGCTGCGCCCCGGGTCAGGGGGCAGCACCCGCTGGACACAGACTCGAGTTTTCAGAGTCGAGCTGGCTGACCTGGGGCTGTCCTAAGAGCCGGTCAGCAGCTTCAGGCGGCGTGTAGTGCCTGAGTGCACTGGCCCTCTCGGCCCCACCATCACGGTGCACAGTGGAGGTGCCATAAGGCACAATGGACAGATGCCCATGGTGGTGGCGGGGATGTTGATTTTGCGCTTGGTTACAAAATTCTATTTTTATTTATGCATGCCGCCAGGAATATTGAGGGAAGCTAATCAATGCAGATGTGCGTGCTGCTTCAAACACGCCTCACAGATCAAGGTGGCCACTGTGGCGCCTTTTGTGGCACCTCCGTGGACAAACTGTGGGGTCTGCAGCCACCTCCTCCCTGGCACATGCGGCGTCGGCTTCCACTGTGGAGGTCAGAGGAAGGCGGGCACCTCAGATTCTCCCCGGTGGCACCCTGGTGTGGGGAGCCGGTACGGCTCAGGCCCACGGCCTGCTGGGCCTGGGCTACTGAAACTCTCTCGCGCCTTCTGGGGAGAAGGGGCCATGCCCTGGCATTCACTTCCAACCCTGGTGCCATGGCATCGCTCGCCAAGGGCCGGCGGAGCTCGGAACAGCCCCCACGTGCTGGGCCAGAGCCGCGATTCCTAAGGAACAGCGATGCTGTGGGTCGTGGTGCTCTGCGCCTTCTCCCCCCACCAGGGGCCTGGCAGAAGGGGGACAGCCCTGGAGAGCC
>PVIW01004741.1:0-123543 GCA_004026585.1 Noctilio leporinus | reverse complement strand
TTTAATTTGCATCTCTCTGATGACTAGCGATGTTGAGCATTCTTTCATATGCCTCTGGGCCCTTTGTATATCTTCCTCAGTGAGTTGTCTGTTCAGGTCCTTTGCCCATTTTTAAATTGGGCTGTCTGTCTCCCTGGTGTTGAGTCGCATTAGTTCTTTGTATATTTTGGAGATCAGACCCTTGTCTGAGGTATCATTGTTGTATTTCATTTTGTACTCTCCCTGGGGATTCCTCCTTTCCATTTGCTGAGGGTTTATTTCTTTGTCTTCCCATTTTAGGTGATTCTTGTTTGTTTCTGCTTCTTAAATTGGTCTGCTTTGACTTACTGTCTTAGTGGTGTGACCTTTTGTGGTGTAGAGGTGCAGCTATTTTACTTCCTGGATGTGTGTTTGGAGACTTCAGCTAGTGTCCCAGTCTGGGACTAGTCAGTTAGTTGGAGACTACCAGAGATCCACTGTCTTTGTTTCCTTTAGTTGCTAATCCAATCAGTCTGTGATCAGGGGTCAGGTTTAGGCACTGCTGGGTGGGGCTGTGGCTTCCCCTCAGGCTCCTGCCCTTTGGAGAAGAGTGGTCTGCTGGCTGTATGGGGGATGGGTCAGCACTGGACTCACAGGCTGCTCCCTCAACTCTCCCCCTAAAGCTATTGATGCAAATCCTGCTTAAGTGTCTCTAGTCCACTCTGCTCTTTTTCTGCTGGAGCCCTGGGTAGGTGGGTGCCACTGTATTTTCATGCATAGTCCCTTTAAGAACTCAGTCTCTCTGTCAAGCCAGCTAAACCTGGCAACTTTTTGCTTTTCGCAGCTAGGTACTGTTATACTCTCAGCTGTGTTGCTGTAGGCTGGGAAGCCCAGTTGGGGGATTAGATCCCACCCTTCTCAGATGGAGCACCCAGCTGCTGAGATGTTTCTCTGTCCCTTCAGCTGTCGCCCATGGGGGCCCAGCCAGCCTCTGAAGTTTCTGAACTTCCTACCAGTCATGTTGTGATGAATCGGCTCTTCTGTTCTGTCCCTGGTAATAAGACTTCTCTCCAGTTGGTGTTCTATTGGTTATTCTGGATGATTTCTCCCCAATTAAGTTGTAATTCCAGTTTGGTGTTGGGAGGCGATTGGTGTAGCTCCACTTATTCCTCCGCCATCTTGGTTCTCCTCTTACAATTCTTTTTCTTAAAATATTCCTAGCTCTGGCTGGTGTAGTTCAGTCGATTGAGTGCCAGCCTTTGAACTTAAGAGTTGCTGATTTCAATTCCCCATCAGGGCACGTGTCTGGGTTGTGGGCCAGCTCCTCAGTTGTGTATGTATAAGAGGCCACCAACTGATGTTTCTCTCTCCTTCTCTTTCTTCCTCCCCTCCCTTTCCTCTCTCTAAAAAATTAATTAATTAAAAAAATTTCTAGCACCCATTATAATTCTTTTAGTAAATTCAAATGTCAAGTCATAAATATAACACTAGCAAGTTAAATTTTTATAAAACATTAAAACAATCAAATATTAAATCCAAGTAAAGCTTATTCAGAAATGCAAGGATAGTTTGACACTGTTAAGGCATATTAATATAATTCAGCATCAATAAGATTAAAGAGAAAAAATATAAAAGTATATTGATTACAAAATAAATTTTATGAAATTCATATTTTTTCTTATTTCTAAAATAGCACTATCAGGAATCTTTATTAATAAGGTAAAAAATTATCTTAAACCAATAGCCAACCTCATCTTTAATGGGATTCACAAAAAAACTTTTATGGGGTCCATGGTCCTTGAACCTCCTAATACTGTAAAAAAATTTTGTGGGCCTGTGCATTTTTCTAGAGTTAGCTCTTATCAAATTCTCAAAGGGATAGAGCATACCAAAAATACTCTAGAGGCATTACCATTAATATCAGAAACAAAAGGATTCTTGCTAATACCATCATTATTTAATCATATTCTGGAATTTCTGGTTAATGCCTTAAGACAAGAAACAGAAATGGGAAAGATTAGATTATCATATTTGAGGGTAACATGATTGTATTAAGTTCTTTTGATTGTAAGACACAGAAGCATATTCAAGTTACATTAGTTATATCAATTAATTATGAAGCTATACAGGAAGTCAAGAGGAGAGGAGTCAGCCACACTGAGTGGGATGTTGATCAGGACAAAGAAATGCATCTAATGACTGATGACAGGTGGCCCTTTTTCATTACTCCTGTGCTCCACCATGAAGATGATTGATCTATTTCTACTATAATTAATGCATTGACAGAATTGTATGTCTCTTCCTTGTGAAGAAACTTGCTCTTTCTAAGTTTCTGTGCATCAGGCCAAATTGAAGTGTCTGCAGTCCTGATCCAGCTAACACTCCTTGGATGAGGAAAATGTAAAGGAGAAATCCTTATCCTCACTGTTGTTCAGTGATACCCACTATTGTTCAGGGTCCATAAAGCTGAAATCAATATCTGAAAGACAGTGCTGTAATCTGAACACAGCTATCTATTAACCAGATCCATGTGTATACATTCTCCGTTAATACTTCATTGGGGAAAAGCAAACTAGCATTGGCTCTCATCTAGGGAGTGATAGCACTTCAATTAGACGAAGTCGAACTTTACATTTGAGCAGCTTGCTCATGAAACTTACTTGGCTTTGAGGCTGATCCCATACATATCAAATAATCATTATGATGATAATAACAATAACTATTATTAGGAATGGGAAATAGCATAGTGGTTAACAGCATGACTCCTGGAGCCAGACTGTCTGAAACTGAATCCCAGCTTCATCACTTACCAGCGATTTAATATTTGCCAAGGTATGTAACCTCTCTGTGCCTCCGGTTTTTTAATTTATAAAATGAGGATGATAGGGCTGCTTTCAGGATTAAATTAGTTATTACTTATAAAATACTAAAATTACCTAATGCCATGTAAACGTTTGTTAAATAGTGTTAATTGAGTGCATGTTACATACCTGACACCATGCTAAGTATAATATTTTACATGGATTTCTTTCATTTAAATCCCATGACAACCCTACGATGATAACACAAATAATATAACAGGATGTTTAAAAGGAACTCTATCTGCCTGAGTTTCAGCTGAGAATAAGACAGTATTATCAAGAATTCCCACATTCCAAAGTGAGGTGTAACCTACTTCTTTCTGCAGGACCTGCAAAAGAAATGGTGGTTAAGGGGGAGCTTTGCCTTTAGGTTAAAGAGGCAAGGGGTCAGGCACCTTTGGAAAAGGAATTGGAAAAGGGAAGAGGACAGGAGGATTTCCCTGATCTGAAACCTACTGAGAGGGGCATTAAGGAGAGCTGGCCCTGCGTCTCCTGGGGTCACAGGGTCTGATATTTGATGCAAGACATTTCCCCTAAAGGAATGAGATATTGAGCCTGTGAGCAGAACAGAGGAAGTTGGCTTCACTGGAAGCCGGTTGATGTGCCAGGGTCAGCAAGACAAAGGTATGCGATTCCCATGGATAAGATGGACATCCTCCCACATGGGAGGGGTAGGCCTGCCAGTCATTTTAAAAGAGACCTGACACCAGAAGCACAGGACTTTAAGCCGGAACTTGGGGGTAGGAGGTCAACAGGGCTTATAAGTGACCAGTGCCAAGAGAGACCTTGCCTGTGCCCACAGCAGGGGTGCTGCTAGTATGTCCCCAACTGAGGGAACCAAAGCAACACCCAACAAGAGAAATCAGTGTTGGACACCCGTCATATCCAGGAAACTCCAACACCACTGTCAATCAAGGAAAATCAGAGGGGTCAACTACCCTGGTGGTGAAGGTGGAAGCTGGGGGACCAAGGTGAGCAAGTGCAGGCAGCATAGGGAGAGGGAACCAACCTGAGCCCACCCCGTTGTCCTTGGCAGACTTCTGTACATTTAACCCTTGAACAATGTGGTGTTAGGGGTACTGATCCCCACATAGTTGAACTCTACCTTCCACCCTTGGCATCCACCTATTCAAGCAAGTGCAGGTAGAAAGCTGTGTATAACCAACCATGGATGGAAGCTACTATTTTTGATCCATGGTTTTCCACCTGCTGTTGGTTGAATCTGTGGATGGCAAAGGGCTATGGGTAGAGCCAAAAGTTACACATGGGGATCAGTCCCCCTAACCTCTGCATTGTTCAAGGGGTAACTCAATGAATCGGGCCTGACATGAGGTGTAACCCAGCAAACCGGGCTTGGCCACATGGCACCTTGACACATGACAGAACAATTAAGTGTTGAAGGAAGCAGGTTTTTATGAAGAGGATTCCAACCTTCAGGAGCAGGGGCTGAGAGCACTCCTGCTCAGAGCCCTCCTCTTCCATGAGACTCAGCATTTCCTTTGCTTCCCAAAAGACTATAATCTAAAACCATGTCCAGAAGTTCCCCACATTTTCATCTGTTCTTAAGTTGGCTACACAAACAGATTTCCATCCTCTTTGGGATGTGGGCTTGTGTTCAGAGTCACCATTCTCGCACAGCAGCTCCCTCCTCCAGGATCTGGGGTGTGATCTCAGCCTCCATGCAGTGGTTCAGGGAAACATGTCTCATGTTACACTGGACCATTGTGGAGCCCAGGGAGGCACACGTCCCAAGAGAGTGGCTTCTCCATACGTCCTTCAGAGAAGCTGAAGTCTGCAGTTCGGCATTCCTGGTCACAGTTCAGATCCAACCATCTCCTGTGAATCCCTGTGTGGTTAGGCAGGTCCCCACACAGCTCCAACGGCCCTGCCCCAGTCTTTTTCTTACTCCAGACCTTGTAGCTGACTCCTGTCTACACCCTTTCAGACTGTGTGGCTTCTACCTACACACCAGACTTCAGGGTGGACCAGACACACCTCTGTTTCAGCCTGTCCTTATTTTAAATTCTCAGCCTGGAACTTCCTATGTGACCTCATATCTAGCCCCTCCTAAGATGTGCTACTTTGGCCAGTTTCCCCATATATTTCACCTTCTTTCAGCTTCCATCTTTAGTCAGGACAAGAGTTCTCTGTGACACCGTAGCCTCCCCTGTCTATGCCTTGAGTCGCTATTTGCTCTTCAAGTCAGGTACATCTTTTGCCCTGGGCAGCATTCCTCTCAGTTCAAAAAAGGCACAGCTATTACTTTGTCATTTTTATGAAAAGTATCTTTAAATGCCATAGTATCTACCTCCCCCAACCAAAGAATGTGGGAAATATTTCAGGGGACACCCCTTCGTGCTCTGCACCCCATTACAGAGAGATGGGGGGAAATAAAATTCAAGTTAAGCTTTTACACGGAGCCCTGGCCGGTGTGGCTTGGTTGGGTAGAGCATTGTCCGGTGCACTGAAAGGTTGGGGTTTAACCCCTTGTCAGGTCTGTACAGAAAGAAAAGACTGATATTTCTCTCACATCTCTCTCTCTTTCCCTCTCTCCCTCTCTCCCTCTCTCCCAGAAATGAAAAAATGTCCTCAGGTGAAGATTAAAAAAAAAAAAAAAAAAAGATTTTACACAGAACTGGCATTTCAATCACTGAAAAGTGACTGTTCTGATACTGGGCATGACAGAGAACTTTTCAGTACCCAGGAGTGACCTGAGATGTCCTAGGACCTGCCTTAGATTTCAACCAAGGCGCAGGGAAAGGCTAGCTCACAGAGTGGGTCTGAATGGGCAGCAAGGGAAATAAATAAAGTTATTTTCTACTTGCACTCTGTGGAATCCCTGTCTTTAAATAAATAATTGCAATAGTAGTGATAATAACAACCCCTGACATTTATTGAGAACATACTATGTGCCAGTTCATGTTTAAAGTACACGCTATATCCTTGCTCATTTAGTCCTTACAGTCCTAGGAAGTAAATGGACTTTGTAAAATTTATTTACAAAAAAGGAAATTGAGACTTGGAGAAATTAAGTACCTGCCCATGGTAACACAGCTCATAAGTGGAAGTTCTGGAATCCATTCCATATTAGTATACTTGTGCGTGGGCCCTGGCAGGTCACCTTCCCACCATGAGCACACTGTGAGCCTGGAAGCAAGTCAGGAACTCTTTGTATGAACAAAGGCAGGCTTGCACAGGGTGCAAACTTGTTCCAAAACTGCCAGGGTCAGCCCTAGCTGGTGCCACAGTGGATTGGCACTAGCCTGAGAATCCAAAGGATGCTGGTTCGATTCCCCAGTCAGGGAACATAATGAGGTTGGCAAGCCAGGTCTCCAGCCAGATCCAGAGCTGGAGGCAGGTGAAAGGCAACCCTACATTGATGTCTCTCACTCTCTCTCCTTCTCTTCCTATACCTCTCTCTAAAAATAATAAATAAAATCTTAAAAAAACAAAACAAAACAAAAAACCTGCTAGGATCATCTAACAGATTTCCTATGGCATCCCCACAGTATCCTGGTCTACAAAGGCCTCTCTCTTTAAACTCAAGGGACCAGTGGAAGTGTTCTTTTGGGTCTTTTTGGACCCAAAAAGACTGGAGGAAGGTTCATGATGTATATTCGTAGTTTTATAGCAGTCCTCCTTAAAGGCAACCAGCCTTTCTCTTCCTTAAGTGTGCCTGTGATTTTTAAATGAACTCAAATCTAGGATGTGCCTGAGGGCCTGGTACTTCTTGCTCTGTTAAGTTTGAATTGGGTACAGGATCCTGTTTGTCAAGTCTGGATTAAAAAAAAAAAAATTTTTTTTTAACTGATTTTAGAGACAGAGGAAGGGGGCTAGGGGAAAGAGAGAGAGAGAGAGAGAGAGAGAGAGAGAGAGAGAGAGAGAGAGAGATTTGTTGTTCCACTTATGTATTCACTGGTTGAATCCTGTATGTGCCCTGACTAGGAATTGAACCCATAACCTTGGTGTACGGTGATGACAATCTAACCAACTGAGCTATTCCACCAGGGCTGGATTTTTTATTCTGATGCAATCAAACAATTCTTTGCTTTACCTGGCTATTTTGTTCCTATGGTTCCCATAATCGGTAAGCTTCAGGTATTGGGCCTCTGCCACGGCCACTTGCTACCAGTGCTTTCCAGCTGCGACTCCTATGACAACTTACTGGCTTCCCTCTCCTTTTTTTTTTTTTTTTTTTTTTTTAATTTTATTGTTGTTGTATTACATCCATCCCCTTTTTGCTCCCCTCTGTCCCTCTCCTTATAGTTACTATCTGGATGTTCCTGTCACAACTACCCTTAACCCCACTATCTATAGTCAGTGACCTGACTTTTATTCCAGGCTCTTGAGTTGAGAAATGAGATGGTGAACAAAGATAAACTGGGTGTTAAGTTAATGTTCTGAGTTTGAAAAATAATAAAAAACAGCTGAGCATTTAATGGGTTAAGATTGGAGTTTCTCAAAATCTTACAAATGTCGAAAGTATGCCTGCAGAGGGCATAAACTTGTCAAAATGTTCCCACTGCACGAAAGGTTGTATCCTAACACCGTATACCTTAATCACTATACCTGCAGGATTAGAAATAAAATAGAGCATATCGTTAGAAAGAGATATTGATAAGTACAAAAAAATAAAATATTACTAAACAAAAAGCACACATTAAAATATTATGAGCAGTTTGTTACTACTATGTGAAGAGATAAAGATAAGCGAAAAAGAATGAAGACTTCTGAGATAATTTAGTAGAAGATAGTTTCTATTTGGAGGGAAAATAAATTGTATTGAGACACTTAGCCAGACATATGGAAAGCAATAAAGCTTGGATTCCTACTTCACTCATTCAAAAATAAAATCCAGATAGTTCAAAGATTTAAAGATGAAAAGTAAAACCATACCAGTGCTAGAAAAAATGTAGAAGAATTTTTTCCCTTTATAATCTCAAAATACAATCCATTGTTAAGTTAAAATATTCAATCTTTAGAAAAACATAGAATCTACTCAAATTTGGACTTATAAAGAAGAAAAAGTGCCATTCCTACATATACATACTTATGTATGCATACATGGTTTTTAAGGAAAACTCCTGATATCATTCTGAAAGTAAAAATGGTATAAACCATCTAAAGAGAAAGACAACTTTGATCCTTCATGGAGTGGCAGCAGAATCAACCTGATCATTGATAAATTGTGATTAAGGATGTCCTTGACTCATTTGCCCTTTTCCTAAAGGTTTATTTTTTAAAAATAAAGATACATTTTAAATATAATCATGCTTCTCCTGACTTTCTTTTTTCTTTTAAAAAACAATGAGAATGAATATTTTCTATTTTTGTTACAAAGTCAGTCCCAGTAAATCACAGTTTACTACAGAAGCTGCTTGAGCATTTAGAAGTACAGTGAGAGGTAAGATGGAATTATCCTGGCAGATAAACCAAAATCTTCCAGCAGCCTTTTTGCAATTTTCCAGCAAGTGCAGAGGAAGGTGATAACAGACAGGGGTTACCAGTCCAGGACCCTGTGCCAACAGGCCAATGGGAGCCATCAGGGACCTACAGTTAATAACATTGAGTCTAAAGTCTTGGCAGCTTTGATGTCTAAACAACCCTATTCTACAATTTTGCAAAGAAAGCTTAACTTAATAAAGGTATTTAGAAACTAGGACATTTTCCTGGATTTTGTCTCAAATCCTGTCATGACTGGCATGTGGAAATGAGAATTAACCAGTCTCTAGATGTGTTAATTAGATAGTTTTCATCACAATACATTTAGCAGCAATAGAAACAAGAGGAAAATATTTAAGTTGGTTCTCTATCCACCTTAATTTTCCATTTGCAGCATAATAACTTACAAAACTTTTCAAATACGTAATGAAATTATTTTAATCCAGGGCACTGGTTCTTAGTTGGGGGTGATTTTGACCTGTCAAATGATGGACACATTTTTGGTGGTCATAGCCAGAGGACAGCTTCTGGGATCTAGTGGTAGAGATAAGGGATGCTATGAAGCACCTTACAATACAGAGCACAGACCCCCCACAATGGAGAATTATTCAGTCTAAAATGTCTGTAAATGTCCAGGGTGGGAGAACTTGGACTCCTTTGATCCTAGCATGGAAAGTGAAGTGTCCCTGCTTTCACCCAAGTTCATAAGAAAATCCAGCGTTCCTTTGAGTTAAAATGATCAATTGGTTACTTATGAAATTAATTAGTTCTAGAAACTATCAATTAGTCCCTAAATACATTTCCTTCCTTCCTTCCTTTCTTCCTTCCTTCATCCCTTCTTTTGTTCCTTCTTTTTTCTTTCTTTTTTTTCTTCTCTTCTCCTCTCTCCCCATTCCTCCCCTTTTCTGACTTCCTCCTGCCTTTTTTTCTCCCTCTGTCTCTCCTACTCTCAGAAGAATTGCATATTCTTCTGAGATGTTCCCCAAATACTCTGTAACTCTGCTGCATTCTTTACGTCACCCAATGCTTCACAATCCTTTATTGCATGTCTGTTTGTGCTGTTTCACATGCCCTGTTCTTTTTAAGCTCCATGGCCACCTTCCTGGAGAGGTGCCATTTTCCTCCTGTCTAGCTCTAGGGTACACCTGTGCTTTACATAGGACAATTCCTTCCCTGTTACACCAGTTGGTAATCTCTGACTTTCACATCAGCCTCCTCTCCTCCTACTGGGTCTTATTTATTTTAATGTCTTCAGAGCCTCACACATAGTAAGATAAATGACTGGTGGATGAGTGAATGGATAAGTGGTTCTATAGCTATAGACTGTCCCATTTGGAATCCTGTCATATTTATAATACCCGCATATATATTATCTGCCATGCAAAGTAGACAACCTATTTCAGTTTTTCCATTTACAAAAAAAAGAAAAAAAGAAAAAGAAAGCTTTGATAAATATTATAGAATCTAAAGACTTCTACAAAGGTATTCATCTGAAAATGTAAGTTTTCATCTTGACTTTATATTTAAGCCTCTTTCAATTCCCAGTGACCCAAGAAAAGCAACACTATTCAAGAAGTATCTTACTGGACACATTTCCTAGGAACAGTTTCTTGGTTGGTCTTTCAAATAGTTTGCCACTTGTAATCATATCTGAAGTAGGTGTTAAAATGGGTTTCTGTATAGGGCAATCTGTTGCGTGGTATCATCTACGTGTAGCTTTTTATAGGGAATGTGTGAGCCTGCCATGTCTGTACAGAGCAAGCTATGCAATCATCATTTGGCTTAGAATTTAGAATAAAATTTGAGCTTCCCCTTCATCCCATGGCCACAGAGTAGCTCTTGGGCTTTATCATGGAAAAGATAAACATGTGTGTAAGGAAATAACAAGAGGCTCATCCTTACTTGGGGAGCAGCAAATATACAGGTGTTTATTTTTATTTTTTCCTATTTTTTGTTCCTTTCAATTACGAGCATACATTTATTTTTTCATACATGTTGCAAAAATGCATACATCAGAATGGTCCCATTTAAAACAAACTTTAGCTCCTCATTCTTTCCTCCAATTTCTTTCTCTATAGGTAAACTTTTAAAATTAGGACATTAATTTGGGGGTGGGTAATTAATTTTGATGCAACATCAAAAACTTGAAAAGGTGAGTTTTTCTGCCTGTGTCCCATCACTTTTGTTTGCCCTTCCAAAATGAACGTTGTTTTAGGATACTTAGAGAAGAATATTTTCCCCTTAGATTCCACACTCTAAGCTAAATATTTGTGACATGAAGTTTAGTAGTAAATATGTTAACATTTGTTGGCCAATTTCCCCTCTTTCTAGATGCATTTTTAGAACCAAAGAAAAGCACACGAGGGAGTGCGGCTCATTAAAAGTCTGAATTAAATAAATTTGTTTTCTTCAGAAGGTAGTTCATTGTTTTTGATTTGTGGCTTATTAGGGATGTAGAAGAGGAACCCTGCACAACTTGGAAAACTCTTTCCTGAAGTGCAAATAAGAAAAATGCCTCACATTTAAAATCTGGATCCTGGTTGCGTTTAGCCAAAGCTGTCCATTGGCTTCCGATCCCATATTGCTTGTAGGTCTGAACCGCCAACATCTCTGTGCGATACAACTGTCACAAGCAAAGGCTAGGGATCTTCCAGGAAACGTCCTCAGTACTGTGTGTGTTCGGTCAGTGTGTTCTCAGCGCTTTCCTAAGGTAAAATCGCACTGTTTCTCCTTGTGAGATGTGTACATGCCAGGGTGGACATTTTAGTCACCCTGAGGAATGCTCTGTTCAGAGCTCTCAGTGGGAAGTTTTAATGCTGGTTCCCGTCAGATTGCAGGTCCAAGGCTTCACAGGACTGGCACACTTTCGTTTTCAGGTTTACTTGTTCTTATCATTTTACTTTGCCTCTGTTTTTCCCCCTCAGTATTTGTGCAGAAAGGAAAAATAAATTGTCAGATAAGTACAGCACTCCCGGAAACAATATGTGCACAATATGAGTTGTACAGATTCTTTTTTTCTCGAAATAATACCTTGTAATTAATCAGGCCCTGAAAATCTCAGAGTACTTTAAAGACTTCAAAAAACATTTTCTTCCTATTTTAAGTGTCATTAACTTGCTAGTTGGTTCCCAGTGCCCACATAATGAAAGCAGAGAGAACAGAGTACTATTAGTTATCTATGCATGAGAAAGCTGAGGCCACAGAAACAGCCTTGTGCTCAGGAACACACTAAAGCAGAGATAACATCTAGGAAAGAATTCTACTCCCTTCATCGAGGTGAGCTCCAGTGTGAATATTGCGTATGGGGCATTCTTTCCTTTGCCTTTAATTAAGCAGCTCCTCACCTTCAATCTCACACAGCTCGTTTGGTCTAGTGGAAACTAGTGGACAGAGAGGATGAGTGATCACCCAGATCTCTTGGGCCAATCACAGGAGCTAAAAAGGGCACGTGAATTCTTTGCTTCAGTAACCTCACATTTGGTGGTGGTGGTGGTGGTGCAATGGAGGTGCAACATTAGAAGACATTAAAGGTCCATGCACCTTCTCAGAAGGATGGCTTCTCTTCTGCTACAGACCCTATTGTTACCACCCTCCAAGCCAGGAGCAGGGCAGGAGAGAGGAATTCTGGGCCACTCTTCGGGAAATAAGTCAAATGCCAAATGCAGAATTATCCGGATAATTCAGGGAAAGGTGACATAGCATGGAAAAAACCAAATAGGTCAAGGGAAAGGAGTTAGAGGCCTTGGAAAATGGTCCCGATTTCCAGTTTACTTTGCTAATGTGCCTATATAGCCTTAAACATGTCCACTTTTGCAGTCACTGCATGTCACTGCATGTCCAGGTAAAGAGGTTACACTGAATGAAAGCTCTTAGAAATCTACGCCCTCAGACATTTTAAAGCTAAAAACCATTCAAATCAAATAGGTTGAAAGAAAATCCTAGTCATCTAAGGAGCATTTCAGTCAGAGAACAGATCTCTGGACCAGTGGCTGTTTTTCACTTGCAGGAACTTGGGCTGCGGAGGCCTGGACAAACTACTCACCAATAGTCTTCCAGCCCCTGAGACCTTCTGTTACTGAAAATGAGGAAAGAAGGAAAAAGAACAAAAGAGAGAGAACAGGATTAGAAAACTGAGTAGAATAAAAATGGGTTCAGTTTTCTACACAGGTTAGTTGACTAGCACATATAATAAGCAGCAAATTTTGTTGATGATATTAAACTATTTTTATTACAGAAGTTACACTTTTCTAATTACGGAAAAATCAGAAATCACATGTGAACAACAAGTAAAAATTATGCCCAATCACATCACTGGGATAATCATTATAGAACTTATTGCATTTCTATATTTTCTTCTAGCATTTTTTCTTTACATGCATGTGCATGTATATATTTATGTGAAACAGATCATGCTATACATCATTTGGTAACTACTTGCATCACTTAACTATATAGTTAAGCATAAATATCCTCTATGGGAATAAATATTTATCTGCATAATTAATTTTAAAGGCTGCAAAATATCTAGTTGCAAGAATATACCTAAATTTATTTAATCTACATTATTTTGGACATAAAGATTTGGTACAAAGTTTTCATTATGATGCACAGTTCTAGGATAAACAGCCTTATACAAATGTCCTTACATACCAGTTTAATTATTTTCTTAATACAAATTCCTGGAAGAAAATTTCTGGGTCAAAGACGTGTTACAGAGGGGAAGAAAGCCAAAATCCCCACTCTGCAGTTTGGAGACGGGGGTGGGGCGAGGGCCAGGTAAACTAGCCTTTGTCCTTTTTTGCGCCAAGAAAATGGTGGGGGGCCTTACTCAAGAGGATAGTGACTAAAAAAAGGCTTACAGTACTACGCAAAATTCTGTCAGGGTCAGAACTGTGTACTATACACAGTACATCGAAGGAGATTTAAAATACAGGGCAAACATTCGTCTCTCCTCCCCCCTCCCCTCCCTGATGGACATGCAGACAGACATGAGGCCTGGGAAACAGGAAAGAACTCACCTGGTTGGGGGACAGATATGCAGGGGGAACGGAGATATGCAGCTTGCATATCTTATACCTGGGGTATAAGAGTTGGGGAGGGTGCGCAACACCTTACCCTAATTGGGTACAGCAGCTGCCAGGAACTTTGAATTTATAACTGGAATGCTAAACTGTGAATTGTTGTTGTGTGTCTGAAAAATGGTACCATGTGCTTGTCTGTTTTAAAGCTAGCCGAATCAGGCAGGACTGTATATTTTGGGAGTTTTTAAAGGGAGCGGGATTTAACGGCACAATTGTACCTTTAATAGAAATTTGTATAGCCCTCAAGTAAACAAAATACCTTTCCTTTTCACTAAACTCTGTTATTGAGTCATTCCTGGTAGTGGGCAAAATACGCCCATTAAAACTGAGGACCACCCCCGGCCAAGGGTCCTGTTACAGAAGTACACATTTTATTTTCCGGGTACTCACTGATATAGACCATTTAAAAATAGTAAGCAAAAGCCCTGGCTGGTGGCTCAGTGGATGAGGTGCCAGCCTGCAAACCAAAGGTTGCTGGTTCGATTCCCAGCCAGGGCACCTAATCAGGTTGCAAGCCAGGTCTCCAGCCAGCTCTGTAGCTGGAGGCAAGTGAAAGGCAACCATACATTGATGCTTCTCTCCCTCTCTGCCTCCCCTATTTCCCTCTCTCTGGAAATAATAAATAAAATCTAAAAAAAATAAAAATAGTAAGCAAAGAAAGTTGGAGTAACTTTTCTTTCAAATCAATCTGATCAACAGAATATTATATTAGAGCAATAAATGAAAAGCTGTATGAGAACATATAAAGTATTTTTAAAAAATGACTTACAATAACTTTTAAATTCCCATTTTAGTTCCAAATCTTGGTGGTTCAAGAGTGAAAGAGAAAGTAAATATGGAAAAGATTCAAGGACAGAGAACAAAAATCTATATAAATGGAACAAGGGAAAGAGAAAGGGGTTCACAGAGGGAGAAACATACTGCCAAGTTCGGCCCTCAGTCCTTCCCCTCCATTTGCCCTGAGCTTTTAGGCAAAAGTCTGGGCTCCCTGGTGTCCCTAAATGGACTCAACCGTGAGTGTTCAGGCCCCAAAGCAAACAAACACACACATTCACCCACCAACATCCCCAGTCATCTCACAGTGACACCAGGGCAGGACTTGCCTTGTTTACTTTCAAACTTTTTAGTAGAATTTCATTGAGTAAACCTTTTATTTCACTTTTCCAACAATATAGGAGAGGGGAAACTAAAGCACGTATTTTCTTAAGTTTCTTAGAGTTCTGAAGAGTGAAGTTTCAAAAATGTGTGATAAAGGATGATTATGTAAAAGAGAAGTATTACTTAGCATTCTAAGAAATTGAGGTCGGCAGACAATCCCTGGTAAATAAAATCCAAAAGCCTTTTGAAGGCTCTAGAATAATTATTATGTTGCATGCTCGTCTTTCTCAAGTTAATTTTTAAATAACCAATTCTCTATTACTTCCTCCTTACTGATTTTTGCCACAGATAGAAAAATTGAATACATGCTCAGATTAGCTTAGTTGTGCAGCCCCTTTTAGTATGTTATCTCGACATTCACTAGAAAATATGGATTTAGGACTTTTAACTTACATTATTAACAAAAACTATGAAGAACAAATAAACTGAATCAGGGAAAGTAGCTTGACTGCTGATGAATGGCTAGGGAGCAGCACTGGGCACAGCTGGTGAGGAAACTTTCCAGCCAAAGGACAATGGTTAGGCATTATTGGGTTGGCTAAAAAGTCTGTTTAGTACTTTCTGTAAAATAAAACACAGTTCTCATTTTCATCAGTAACTTTTTGATTTGGATATTTTGAGTATGTTGGCTAGCTCCCTTGTGGTATAACTTTGATTGTCCTCAATTAATGTCTTGATTTGATTGCTGTCAACTTCAACTGGTCTACCCAACCTTGGAGCATCATCAGCAAGAAATCTCCAGCATGAAACTTCGCAAACTATTTTTGACATGTCTGATTAGTCACTGAACCTTCTCTATACACTGCACAGATCTTTAAAAAAATATTTTTTGCATTGCAGTTGCATTTTTACCTTCCTTGAAATAATAAAGCAGAATATGCCAAAAATGTTATTTTCTTCCATCTTCAATATTAAAGTGGCTACACAAAAATTCACCAATTTTGATTAGGTTTTTAAAAATGCATGCTGATATGACAACTGTCACAATCTGATTTAACACAATTGTTTTGAATAATTAAAGACAACTTAAGTGCTACTAGAACCATTGTACAGCAAGAAAACCAAATGAACTTTTGGCTAACCCAATACAAACAAGAATACCGAAGTGAGCGTAGTCATTTGCATTTGAGTATGGACTTGGTTGAACTCTGAAGAGATTTTCCTTATTCCAAGTGGGGCCATATTTAGGGCCTGTCTTAAACATTTCAGCTGCTATAATAGAATACCATAGACTAGGTGGTGTAGAAACAATAGAATTATTTCTCACAGTATGGAGCCTGAGAAACCCAACATAAAAGCACCAGCAGATTTGGTGTTTGGTAAGACCCTGTTCTGGTTCATAGAAGGCCATCTTCTCATTGTGTCTTTACATGATAGATAGAAGGGAGCTCTCTGGGTGTCTAGAGGTCTTTTATAAGAATGTTAATCCTATTCATAAGGGCTCCACCCTTGTGGCCTAATCACCTCCCAAGGGCTCCACCTCCAAATACATTGAGGACTTGGTTTCAACAGTGTGAATTTTAGGCAATTGTGGTGAGATAGTCACACCACAAACATTTACTCTGCAGCAGGCCAGGTGAACTGCTGTAAACAAATCTCTGACCAAGTAAAAACTAACTTGCTTAGTTCATTTCCGTTTTTAACTTATCACACTCAAATTAGCCATCAGTTCACAAATGTTTTGATGTAATAACCAGATAAGCATAGAGATTTTGCCCTGAACAAGCTTAAATCAAGTGGATAAAAGAAAATGAACACTGGAGGAATTAAAATGCATTGAAAGATTAAAGCAGGGGCATTCAGTCAAAGTTCAATGGGAATTTGTAGATCAGTTCAGAGAAAAGGAAGTGGTCCAAAGTGAGAGGTGGGACTTTATCCACTTCATCAGTCAACACTTGTTAAATGTTTCTACTTAAGCTAGGTACTGGATAACTAAAATATGACTTCGCCTTTGAATGGCTTGTTGCCTAGTAGGTAAGAGTCTGAAAATTAAATAAATACGTAACTACAATTCAATGTTATACTACAGATATGCATAAATTACTAAAGAAATAGAAGGTATTTTCTGGAGAGGAAGACCAACTCCACAGCAGAGGAAATGAGAAGAAATGGCTTAAAGAATGAGAAAGGTCTTATTTAGGGCTCTGGGCCTAAATGTTGTTGTTTAAAGTGAACCTTTAAGTCACCCAAAAGTCACAGCATGTACATATATAGTATCTACATATCCAGTGTCTAGTAAACTCAACACAGCCAGATTTTCCTCCAGCTTTGGAACAGATTGCTACTTCTTCTCTGAGCACCAGATGAAGAGTTGGCTGGTTCTGTTGTATAAAAAACATTTATCTTTAAACACTAGGATTACACCCTCTGTGGTGAGATAGTCACACCAGCATCTGAGAGGCACAGGGGATCTGAGCAGACTGAGGAAGCAGTAGATTCAGGAGCTCAAGCTCATTCAGAAACATAAACTCATTAAGCAGAAGGCTCAGGCAGTAGTGTCCTCTTCCTCCCTCTCTTTGTAGAGTGTATGGTTGAATTCTCAAAATTAAACTCACATATGACATGGTTGTTCATCATTTGAAGGAAGGGGAGAAGGATATTGTGGATAAAGGGATAAGATGTGGGAAGACATGGAAATGGAAGAGGATCTTGTCATATTCAGAGAAAACCAAGAAATCCAGGATGGCTAGAATATTAGTTTCGATAACGATTTTCAACCTTTTTCACCTCATGGCACATATATACTAATTACTAAAATGCTGTGGCACACACACACATACACACAAATTATATATATATATATATATATATTTTTTTTTTTTGCCAATCTGACAAAAAATATAGGTACAATTTCGATTGATTTACCAAAAAAATAATAATAATAGTAATTACCTACCCTTTTTTGCTCCAAAGCATCTTTTAAAAAAATCAGGTGACTATATTTGTATATTAAGGATTTCTGGTATCAAGAATTAACTAGTCAGATGCAACCTTATAGGATGTGACCAATAAGATGCATCTCTATTACATAACCTACATATTTATGTTTCAAGACAGGACATTCATTTCAATGGCCATTGTTGTGTTACCTGTTTTCATTTTTCAATTTGACAATCTAAGAGGAAAGAGGTCAATGCCCTTGACTAAATAGTCAGGTATTGTATATTTTAAAATTCTTGTAGCACACCTGTTGAAAATTGTTGGGATGGGGTGCAAAGAGATTGGTAAACTAGGATGGACAGTTGGTTACATCATAGAAGACTTGGGATTCAACTGTGTAAGTCATGAGGAGCCAGCTGATACTTTAAATTAGGAGGTGACAGGAGGGGCCTTATTTTTGGAAAGCCCATTTTTGAAGCATTGTAAGGATAAGATCGGTGCATTCATTTTCTTTCTTTTCTTTTCTTTTTTTCTGTAAAAGGCCAGATCGTAAATATTTTAGGCTTTATGGGTCATACCTTCTCTCACAAAAAGTGAAGCACAAAACTAGCCATGGACAACATGTGAACAAAGGGACATGGTTATCTGCCAATAAAATTTTGTTTATGAAAACAGGCTGTGGGCTGGATTTGGCCCAAGGGGCAGTGTTTGTTGAATTCCTGGCTGAGAAGATGGTGAAGTTATTGGTGGAGAGAGCAGTAGGTAAATGAGTCTAGGTTTTATTTACTCTTAGAGAGAGGAAGTGAGGGAGAAAGAAAGGGAGAGAAACAGCAATGTATGGCTGCCTCTCGAGCACCCACAACTGGGGACCCAGCCTGCAACCTGGGCATGTGCCTTGGTGAGGAGTGGAACTGGCAACCCTTTGGTTCGCAGGCTGGCACCCAATCCACTGAACTGCACCAGTTGGGACCAGGCCAGTGGCTTTCAAAGTGTGGCTTCTGGACCAGCCACATTAACATCACCTGGAAACTCTGGGGATGGATCTCAAGAATCTGAGTCTTAACAAGTCATCCAGGTGATTCTGATGCCTGCTAAGGTTTCAGAACCAAGCCTAGGAGAGTGCATTGCACCCTTTGGGTGGTAGCAATAGAAAAGACGAGGGACGAGGATGGGATAGATTTAAGGTGTTCTAGTTAGATGGGGTCTCATTTTCTAACATATTAATGTATAATGGACAGGACTTTGATCACCATTTGGATGGGAGATTGGGGAGATGGAAATAGTATTTAAATTATCTTCACCTATTTTGTTCACATCTCCATTCCCAGTTCTCAAAACACTGCATAGCATCAGGTAAGTGCTCAGAAAGTCATTTTTATTTACTGTTATTAATTTATTTTTTCAGTTATGGTTGACTCAAAAGTACTTTTTAAGTGGATCAATGTGTGTGTGAGCTTTCAAAGTTTACAGCTTAGGTGACTGAAGAGTTGAGGAATGCTATTAGCCAAGACAGAATATACAATGTTATTGTGTTCAAACAGTTATGAAGAAAGGAGATAAAGAGACATTTATTGAGTGTACAATGTGCCAGTAGTATTTAACATGTATCACCTCATTTGTGCCTCAAAACAGTTTTTAAGGAGCTATTATCATTACCCTTTAACTGATACAAAGGAAAACAATTAAGGTTCCAACAAGAATATATAACATAACACAAAGGAAAACAATTAAGGTTCCAACAAGAATATACAACATGGCGCGAGTCTAACCCAGAGAGTGACGGCTAAGCCCAGTCTCAAACCACTTTTCAGAAAACAGTCCTGTTTTAATTTTGGCTTAACTTTTCAGCATAGGAAAGCTCTGACTATAAAATACAACAGAACTTCACTGCTTACAAAGCAGTCTCATAGATGATTTCTTTTGAGGGAACCTACTTTGAAACACAGAAAAAAGCACCAAGTTCTAGGTTCAAATTCCAGCTTTGTCACGCCTGCTGCGCCTGGAGGTGGTCACATGCTGAACTGTAAAATGGAGGCAGGTCAGATGAGCTCTGTAAAGCACCTGGAACAAAAGGAGAGCCCAATGAATGGTGGATATTGTTTTATAATCCTTACTCCAGCTTAGTGTCTAAGCTCTTTCTGTCCAGGTGAGGATGGGCCTCTGGGCCCTAAGAAGCCATTTGAAAGAAGTTCTCTCAATTTAAGTCTCATAAGTGCCTCTTAAGGAGTTTCACTGTTTTGCTAAAAGGACTTATCTCCTTGTTCAAGGTGTGTTGACATTTAAACAGGTTTTGCTTTTGGGTGAGGCCCATTCCATTGAAAGGTTGGTTTTACCTCACATCTTTTCTCTTTGGCGGCCATTCCAGGGTTTTAAGAAACATTCATACTGGTTTTCTTTCTTTCGGCACTTTTTTTCTCAACCTGTAGCTTCTATACAATTTCCCTGTGTTCATTTGCTTACTTGTCAAGTCAAACAATGAGTGGACTTGGGGATCAGAAAACTTGAGCAGAGGGAAGGAAAGGGTATCTTGAAAGAACCACCTCCTTGTCTTAAAGGAATTTACTCATTGCTAGGAAAAAAACATTCCAAAAGAAACAGTCCAAAGAAAGCTGCATTTGCTAAAGAAGGAAAAGTAATCACCAATTCTTGCTTAACTGCTTTTTTTTTAACTTAGAATAGACTAGTGGATAGTGGTTCTCCTTCACTTCCAGAATCTGAGAACATCACTTTTTCTACTTCCTGAAGCACACGTTTCAAATGACATTAATATCTTTATCTAGGACAGGTCACTTTGTGACACTGAGTTTACCACCTTTCTTTGTACAAGAGAAACTCCTGGCTTTCTAGCTTGTTTTAGGTGATTCTAGAGAGCAAGAATCCTGCCTTGCAACATGCTAGGTAAACAGCAGTTTTCATTTCAAAGGAAAATCTTCCTTGATCACCTTTCTTCCTTGGTTCTACTAGATTAGAAAATAAGCTGAGATAAACACAGCTTTAGTGGAGTTGTTTGTACAGAAGAGAAGGAATAACTGGACCTTTTAAGATAAATGTAACTGACAACATGCGTTCTGCAAAAAAATAAACACAGCTATTGGAGGTTATTCTGAACACTGATATCTGCACATGATAGGTGAATCACTTTGATGCCCTGATCTTTTCCCCAAGATCGGAAATAAACTCTTTCCCTGTCTCCCACCATTTAACAAAGCTTTCAGTCCTTTGGTAAAAATCATGTTGTCAGAAATGACAGAACTAATTTGTAACTTTTTTCAGTTAATTTTGAGGTAATACAAGATTAAATGAATAGCTTTCCTTCCCCCACCCCTCCACATGAAATAGAATGAATTGTACCATTCACTATGTCTTGTCACACAGACTGACTTGACATAAAACTCAGAATTTTATTATAAGATTGGGAGGTAAATTATTAGAGATCCATTTTCTCTCAATGCTTATTGGATCCTTAAAAGATAACTGATCCCTGGCTGGTAGCACAGTGGATAAGGCGCCTGCCTGCAAACCCAAAGGTTGCTGGTTCGATTCCCAGCCAGGGCACATAACCAGGTTGCAAGCCTGGTCTCCAGCCAGGTCTATAGCTGGAGTCAGGTGAAAGGCAACCATACATTGAGGTCTCTTTCCCTCTCTGTCTCTCTCTAAAAATAATAAATAAAATCTTAAAAAAAAAAAAAAGATAACTGATGGCCCTGGATGGTGGCACAGCGGATAAGGCACCGGCCTGCAAACCCAAAGGTTGCTGGTTTGATTCCCAGCCAGGGCACATAACCAGGTTGCAAGCCAGGTCCCCAGCCAGGTGTCTAGCCAGGTCTGTAGCTGGAAGCAGATGAAAGGCAACCATATATTGATGCTTCTCTCCCCCTCTCTGCCTCTCTCCCTTTTCCTCTTATAGAATAGTAGTCTAAAGTGATGACTTTTAGGGTGACTTTAAGGCCTAGTCCAGGATTCTTAGTTGAGTTGCAGGGTCTGCCCATTTTTACCCTGAATTTATTAACTGGTACTGTACAAACGCAAGTCTCCCAGTTCATGCTTCTTCCAACCAGTGATGAATTGGAGGGAGGAAAAAAAATCCTGCAAGCAATCCTTATGGTGATTTGTACTCAGAGCAATTCACACATTCAGCCCTCTGCCAATTACACCCGTGTTGTAACTTCTGACACTTAAACAGGCAGTTTTGCACATGAACATATGTTGTTCTCCCCTTTTGAGGAAATTAATCCCAACCTCCAGCACACCAGCAGGCTGTGATTAGTTCTAATCCCTAGGTTTTATAGCAGGAAAATTGACTCTAAGAAAATGAGGAAACTCTAAGAAAACTGAGCTAGTTTTCTTTCTTTTTTTTTTTTTTTCTCTCTTTTTTCTCAACAGCATTAAATCACTGCACCCAGCTTTCCCTCAAAATGCTCATCAAAATGTCCTCAAGGAAATCATCCTGAAAGACACGAAACAAACCTCCTCTGTAGAGATGTTTTGCTTTGGTTTAATATTTGGCAGGAAGATGTGGTTAAAGACACTGCATCATATTAAATGGAATTTATGTTTATTGACTACTTGTAGCACTACTTAATTGATTTATGTAGGTTTCAGAGAGCTTTATACTATGAAACAAAATATATCATTTATAGTTTATTAACTCCTGCATTTGGTAAAGGTTGGCATAAGGCCTGAGGTCAGGAACTTCCCCCTCCTGTTTATAGCACTGTTTCTAGGAGAAAAATAACACTTGATATACTTTATTTCCACTTGTATTAAGTTTCCTAGGAATATAATCCATAGATGAAGGGTGCATGAATTTCCCTAGTGCTGGTCACTATCATATTCCCACTGTTTGAATAAGGTTTTTCTGTGTCCTTTTGTAACTTTGAGTTGAAATGGTAACTGAGAGAAAATAGTAAACAATAAAGTAATCATAGGACCTAAGGTTTTTATTCTGCTAAGTGTTAGAACTGGCAGGAGAAAACTAAGACAAGATAGAAAGAATATTATAATAATTTTAAGATCTTGAAAACTATCTTAATTATATCTGTACTATATGCAAGTGAAAAGTAATAAAAATAACAGAAAGTAGTAATACAATTACCACTACTATGTAGGTAGAATAAATGGATGCCAATGTTAAAAAACTAAAGCCTTGATCCTGGCTGGTATGGCTCAGTCAGTTGGAGCTTCCTCCCCATACACCAAAAACGGTTGGGGGTTCAGATCCCGATCAGGGCACAGACCTAGATTGTGGGTCAATCTCAGATTGGGGCATGTATGGGAGGCAACCAACTGATGTTTCTCTCTGTCTCACTCTCTCTCACTTCCTCTCTCTCTGAAATCAACAAATGTATTTAAAAAAAAAAAAAAAAAAAGAACTAAAATTTGGTCTATGTCAATAAGGTACCACATAAAAGGAGTACCATTAGTTTTGAGCCCATTATTGGTACCTCATCCCACCCTTCTGCCTGACAATTTTCTTTCCAGTCTTCCCTCCTGAACAAGCTTGGCCAGTCTTGTTTCTCCTGCTCCCCAAATAACACCAAGGCAATTGTGCCCCAGTCCTGTGAGCAGGTACTCGACAAGTACGCTGTATGAGAAATAAAATTTAGCACCTCCATTTGAAGATACAGGAGCAACTGAGGGCAGAGGTGGTGCTCTGTATTGGAATTTCTTTGAATTGTCACATCCACTGTAACTTCGTTTTGAAACGTGTCAAGGACAATAATCATGAAATGGTATATTTTTGTTTGCATTCTAAGCACTAACCAACATTCAGTTAATAACATTAATGGAAGCAAACGCTGCCTGAGGAATGCAAATTGGTAGCTGATATAAATACTTAGATTGGGCTTTGAAATGTGCTTTTGTTAAGATATATTTACATATGGGCAGATTTGATATCCGAATTCAAACACAATGAAACGGAGGCATAACTCAAGGGAGCTGGGAAGCTGTCCTGTGTCCTGCCGAGGTCTGCTCCCTGAGCTGGCCGGCAGCGCCTGCTAATGCTCCGGCCAGACGTAACGCGGCCACGCAAGACTCCTGCCTCCCCAGGCCTTCTTGACTCAGAGGTCCTTGTTTTGTGCTTTGTTTGGGGTTGATTCAAAGTACTTCCTTTGCTAATGTGTAAATTGCACGTAAAAAATCAGCAGAATGATAGGAAACCAAAAAGCCAAAGAAAGTAATTATTAAGAACCCTGGTGGTTAAGGTGCCGGCCTGCGAACCCAAAGGTCGCAGGTTCGATTCCCCAGCCAGGGCACATAACCAGGTTGCAAACCAGGTCTCCAGTCAGGCCTGTGGCTGGAGGCAGGTGAAACACAACCATACACTGATGTCTCTCTCCCTCTCTGCCTCTCTCCCTTCCCCTCTTTCTAAAAATAATGAAATAAAATCTTTAAAAAAAAAAAAAAAAAAAAAAAAAAGAACCCTGGAAGTGCTATTAGGATGAAAAGGGAGGTTTGATATCCCCTGGATGGACAGTTGGTGGTCTCTATTTGTGCACCTGGCAAGTTATTCGGTGGGAGCATATCTGTTCACCTTGTACATGCCCATGGGCTGGCTTCCAGCGTCTACCTAGCCTGATTAATCACCTGTTTTCTTTCTGGTGGCTCAGGGTATTGTAACGGAACCAGGCAGACCAGACCCCAAACCCCGGTAGTTACCCTAGGCAGGAGCTGTGCAAGTCTGGGTACCTAACTTCACCCAAATTCAGTTTTGCCATCTTACTATGGATTAGTCACCTCTTGATATAGAGGATTACCGATTCTTGGAGTAAAGAGCATATTTTCTGATACATCGTGTATCAATTCTGCATAATTTACATAGCAACAGAATATTCTGATTATTTGCTTTGGCATTAAGTTTTGTACTTATCAGAACAAACAGTATCGCTTATTGGATTCGGGGAGCAGAGAAAGCTCTTTGACTGGGCTTCAGTAGTTAGTGAAGTTTTGCGTAGTTATTTCCTCCATTTTGAGTGGGAGCTCCCCTTCTTGCTCGGTTGTAGGTAGGCCTGAATCCCTCCTGGAGTGGCTTTCTGATACAGGCTACTTTTCAAGGACTGTTCCTTGTAAACCTAAAAGATACGCTGTTCTCTGGGAAGTTCTTTGGATTGTAGCTACACATGTAAAATGCTTTGGTAATGTTGACCAAATGGACACTGAGTCACTGCCAGTTGAGTGACTATTTCTGTGCCTGCGGTACCATCCTTCATCCTTGATGATGAGGGTCAGTGTCCCTTTCTCTAGTAAGCTTTCCTTGATACCCAGACAAGAAGCTCTCTCATTCTATTTTGCTACTTCTTTTTTATATTACGTACTAAATTCACCTTCATTTTAACGTTATTCTCGAAATGCCCCTCTTAGATTATAAGATCTTTGGGAGTATGAAGTATGAATCTTGTATTAATGTAAGCAATGATTCAGTGCAGGAATCAGTCAAAGCTCTGGATCAACCCTATTTTCCTCTCTGGAACCTTCTCTGAAAGGTTCACTCCAGTCCAAGCCTGCTGCATAATTTATAATATTTATTCTAACCAAGGAATGTAGCCTTTGAATACAGTTATACATCGCTAAATGATGGGGATACTTCCAGGAAATGCACTGGTAGGTGATTTTGTCATTGGGTGAACACCATAGAGTATACTTGCAAAAACCTAGATGGAGCGGCCCACTGCACGCCTAGCTGTATGGTATATATAGCCCATTGCTTCTTGGTTACAAGCCTGTATGTACAGCATGTTACTGTACAAAACAACATGAGATTAAATCAACTACAAAAGAATGTGATGCAATCGAGAAAAGCAGTAAACACGAGATGTATGAGGCCACTGCCAAGGCAACAGGGCATGCTGTTTTATAGCGTTTTGTTTTTTTTTTTTTCAGTCGAAAACATATACCCAAATATAATGATAAAAAATACAGTATAGTAAATATATAAACCAATAGCATAGTCATTTATTATCATTATCAGCTATTATACACTGTACATAATTGTATGTGTTATACGATAGCAGGGTAGTAGGTTTGTTTAACATCACCACGAACATGTGAGTAATGCCTATGTTACAACTTGACAGCAACTACACAGTCACTGCAGCTACAAAGCTACTGGGGCTATGGCATCCCTAGGTGACAAGAAATTTTCAGCTCCATCACAATCTTTTTTAAAAAAAAGATTTTACCCCCTGGCCGGTAGCACAGTGGATAAGGTGCTGGCCTGCAAACCCAAAGGTTGCAGGTTCGATTCCCCAGCCAGGGCACATAACCAGGTTGCACGCCAGGTCTCCAGTTAGGTCTGTGGCTGGAGGCAGGTGAAAAGCAACCGTACATTGATGTCTCTCTCCCTCTCTGCCTCTCTCCCTTCCCCTCTTTCTGGAAATAATGAAATAAAATCTTAAAAAAAAAAAGATTTTATTTATTTGTTTTCAGAGAGGGGAGAAGGGAAGGAGAAAGAGAAGGACAGAAACATCAATGGGTGGTTGCCTCTCGTGCACCCCAAACTGGGGACCTGGCCTGCAACACAGGCATGTGCCCTGACTGGGAATTGAAAGTGACTCTTTGATTTACAGGCTGGTGCTCAACCCACTGAGCCACACCAGCTAGGGCTCCATTATAATCTTATGGGACCACCATCACACAATGTCTGTCTAAAAGTATTGAGCCAATGTGAATATAATTAAAACAGTTTGTGTGGCCAATACTTTCAGGACAGACCTCTTGATGCGGTTCATTGTTAACTGAAACATTGATATGTGGGACCTGACTATATACTTTCATGTTAGTCTCTAATTAGTTTGTGATTTTTTTTAAGCCATAAAAATTGTATACATTTCTTGAGAGCAGGGACTATAAATAAGATAAATGAGAATATCTATAAAAACTCTAAAAAATTATGATACAAATGTACAGGCAGGTTTTTTTGTTTTGTTTTGTTTGTTTGTTGTCTTTTTCTTAATGCTTGCCAAAAAATCTGACACATGGACAGAAGTCACCATATGCTTGTTATGGAAATAACTATAAATATCAATAAAAGGGAAGTTTTTTGCTCAGGTGGCTAGGCTTTTCAGATCAACTTTTGTATTTTTAATTTTTCAATAATGCGGGAAGAGAGCGCTTTTAAGAACCAAAAAAATTACCATGGAATCAGAACATTCCACAATTTGTGAGATGAATCAAGATGGCGAAGAAAACAGGCCCAAATAATCCACAGTATGAGATGCAGATCCCATTGCACATATGGCATGTGAAGATGGCACATTTAATCCCAGTCATGATATAAGCCAATGGGACCCATGTGTGAGTCACGTGGCAGAAATGATCACTCCAGCTGAAAAAACAAATCAGGTAGTAATCAATTGGTGAGGCGCTAATTTAACTGTCTCCTAATATAATCTAGACCATTTGAGAACCAAGGTCCTATATTAGTCAACCAAGGGTAAGGTTTTTTATCAGTGAAAAGATATTTATTAAGCATATACTATGTGCCAGACCAATTTCAGAGTGGGGACTACATCAGTGCACAAGATAGACAAAATGTTGTTCGGGGTTTTCCCCAATTCTCAACCCATGTTAGAGTGAAGCCATGTTATAGAAGAGGCATGTTATATGGGGTTACCTGTAATATAAATCCAGATAATGAAAAGTGACATGAAGAAAAATAATGGAGGTCAAGGGTATTGAGAACAACAAGAGGCAAGCAACCTAATTTGGAAAACAGAGTACAGGAAGCTCACTCTGAGGAGGCAATATTGAACAGACACCTGAGGTATCTCCATCAAGATGCTTTGATGGAGAGGTTGGTATGAGTACATTAGCCTAAGACACAGGCTGGTTCCCAAGGTGCAAAGAACAGTGAGGAGGCCTGTGTGGCTGGAATGGGGTGAGAGAAAGGAAGGGTGGGATCTAGATCCTGTAGGGTCTTGTGGTTCAGACTTCATTCTGAATTCTGAAAAGTTTGTGGAGACTGTGGAGCAGAAAAGTAACATGATTCAGGCTACATTTTTAAAAGATCACTCTGACATCTGTTGGCGGAAGACATCCTATCGGTGACAAGATTGATTCTACCTTTTCCCTCAACAGGCCTATCTTTTTGCTTATCTGTATATACAACCTATATTGCCAAGGATGAAATTACATCTGAAGAACACTAGGTCAGAAGTCAAAGGGTACCAATTTTTACAGTCCAGCATTATGGTACTTTGGATGAAAAAACCATGCAACTCTCTAGAGATTCCCAAGTATCTAGCTAAGTAGCTCTAACTTTGCACTTTTACCCAAAATTTGCTGTCATTATAAAACACAGCAATTGTGTGAAGATAATATCATCCCAGAATAGCAGTGGCATATCACCTCATTAATGACTGCTTTACTTAGACCCATTCAGACCACAGAAAAGCACCCAGAATATAAACTCATAAGTAAATTGCAGTTGGGCAAGAGCACCAAGCATAACATAACACTCAATAAATCTGAAGAAAATATTCATAATAGCAAATAGCACACATCGATCCAGGTGCTAAAACTGAAAGTGCGAAGATTCCAGAGTCTTGGAAGAAACAAAACAGTCAGTCCTCAAATGTGCAGTGGTTTATATATATTTTGTAAAAATCAGAAACTTCTATCCACCTGGTTCTTCAATTCAATTCCTTCCAATAAATCAAGTTACTCAACAGTAACAACATTCAATATTTACGATGTTGAAGAGCCTTTATATGTTATTCCATGAAATACATATACTAATGTGGGAATGTCGAGTTTTGTGTGTGTGTGTTTTATGGACAAAGGACAAAGAACCCAAGACAGAGCCCCAGTTAATGTCCTGCCTGTGGCAATTGAACAAGCTGGCAATGAAGTCAGGAGAACATAGGACAAGCTGAACAGTGCTGCATGGGTGAGAGGCAAAATGAGAATTTAGTTCACATTACTAATTGACTCATGCATTGAATTATTCAGCTACATTGCTCCCTTTGGCATAACTTGGATAGATTTTTTTTCTTTTCCTATTTCAGCAACAGAAGCAGACATATTTTTATTTCAATAGATAATGGATATGATCAAAGTAACACTAACATAGAAAACCAGATAGGATGCTAAATGAAAGATAACTCCATTTTAGTGTTATGAAAAAGAATATTTGGAATGGTAATTTCAAAGATAACTATTAATATGTAATCAAGTACATGAAATGTGGCATAATATAATCATGACTAATATTGAACTTCATTGAACTTTTATAAATGATGCTTTCAGGAGTCAAAAAAGGGCAAACTGTATATACTAATACAGGCCAAGAAGAACTATTCTCAAGGAACAAGATAATTAGAAAATTATAAAAATATCCTTTGGAAAAAATCTTAATGTATTTTAAGCAGGACTGTTGTCAGGGACATTGGCATATCAACATGGCTTTTAAATATTCAGAGCAATCTGTTAATAAATTTATCAGCCAGAAATAACTTTCTTAATAATTGCAAAAAGGCAAGGCAAAATCCTCGAAAGTGTACAAATCCTTAAGATGATTGGCTGAAATGACAACTTTACTGTATACTAAGCTCTTGAGGTCAACAAATAGTCAAATTGGGCTGACAAATGACCAAAACTATAGATGGTAGACTTTATCATAGTGGATTAAAGCTTTCTTTACTTTTTAAAAAATATTTTATTTATTAATTTTCAAAAATAGGGGAAGGGGAGACAGAGAGAGACAGAGAGAGAGACACACACACACACACACACACACACACAGAGAGAGAGAGAGAGAGAGAGAGAGAGAGAGAGAGAGAGAGAGAGAAAGAAACTTCAATGAATGGTTGCCTCTTGTGCGCCCCTAATTGGGAACCTGGCCCGCAACCCAGGCACGTGCCCTGACTGGGAATCGAACCAGCTGTACTTTGGTTCGCAGGCCAGTGCTCAAGCCACTGAGCCACACCAGACAGGGCTAGGGCTTTCTAAAATACCTATATTGTTCATGCTGCTGATTTATTATGAAACTGAAAAATTTACCTGTGTGCACTAGCTGCAGTTTGAAACACTTTTGACCTAAAGCATGTAATAAATGCTCTGTTTCTCTGTTGCCAAAAAAGCCCAGTCAGTTCAGAGAGAGTTTGCCTACATAATGCCAGACATCTGTGCAAAAGCTGCAAATTTTGGTCAAGGATTTTAATGTTTTGTCGACATGGTGCCAAACATCTGGGTATTCGAAAATATCTAGATAATTGACTGGCTTTTTACTTTTCATCCAGATGTTTGGCATCGGGATTAAATACCATCTTACTATTTAAGTGCGTGTATGATGGGAAAGTGCTCACAATATACCCTTAATATTTAAAAAAAGGAAAAAAGGAGGTTTAAAGCTATATATGCAATGCAATCCCAGTTTTGAAAACAGAAATTGTATATATACCCAGAGAAAAGAACTCAGAGGGAAACATACTGAAATGTTTACAGCGATAGCTCCTTTTCTGGGAGGCAGGGTTATTGCTGGTCCTTATTTTACTTGCAGTTTTAAAAACTTTTTCTAATGTTCTTCAGTAAAACATGCATTGCTTTTCTAACAAGGAAAGCATTTTTATTGTGTGATTAGGTAGTGTCAGTTAATTTGGAAACTAAAAGGGTTTGGGTTATTGCTTGGCATTGTGTGTGTACAGTTGGAGCTATGAACCTACTAGTGACTTCCTCTGGTTTTGGAAAGGCAAATTAAGTTAGCAAAGCCATGAAAACTCTAGGAATCTAATTCCTGCTATGCATATGTGGCCGGAAACAATCGGCCTGACTGGTTTTTCCTTACTGAATGGACTGGAACTTGAATTTTGCATGCATCCCAACCTACTCACATATGCGCAAGCTCAGAACGCCAGATGCTATTTTCAGCGGCACCCTGTGCTTGGCCGGTGCATTGAGAAAGAAGCCTGATCCCAACTATGTTCTAAAGGCCACCACACAGCACTACCTTTATGCCTCTGACTCCCGGTCATCTGTCCTCTTTAGGGTTAACAAATTAAATGTAGCTATTATTCATCTTTTTCCCCCCTCTTGATAAGTTCTCCAAGGTTAGACATGTGGAATATTGGTGTCTTCAAGATATCTAGTCCAAATCCTTCATTTTATAGGGTGGAGAGCCTGGGGTCCAGGGAGGTTAAATGCCAGGCCTATGATGGCATGTGCAAGTTTGTCTCCAGCATTTTTTACTACGCAAATCAGCTGCTGCAACATTATTCTGCTCCCCTAAATTTCTTGATCTGCAAACTAGAATAAATATTTGTGTGCAAAGTGCTTTGAGATATCTGAGATAGAAACTAAATAGAAATATCAAGTATTATTTTGGCAACCTTCTTCCTGCAGTTTATAAACACTGCTATTTTAAAAATGCTCAGAAAAAGTAGATATAATCCAGATAGAGTCTCAAATAAAATCCTAATAAAAGTATCAGCTCCAAAAGCATCAGAATCTTAATTGTTCTGAAATTTTTTTAAAAGCAAATGTTCCTGAGATGATCTAAACAGCTCCAAATTAAATAAAGAGCAAATGGTAAAGTTTTCTGGAAACTTTTGAAATGGGAAATTCGAGATCTCGTTTTAAAAGTAACGAAAAAAAAAAAAGGAAGAACCATTGTGTGTGTGTGTGTATGTGTGTGTGTGCGTGTGTTTATAGTTTGTAGAGAGCAAAGCGACCATAATTCACTGATGACTCACATGTACTCTTCAGTTGTTGTTGGTGTTAAAAAACTGTTCCATAAACAACACTAAGTAAAAAAGCAAACCCTATACTCTTTAAAGTTCTTCTCATAGTTCAAAAACACCAGGTAAGGCCCTGGCTGGTGTGACTCAGTGGTGTGGCTTGATTCCCAGTCAGGGCACATAACCAGGTTGCAAGCCAGGTCTCCAGCCAGGACCGTAGCTGGAGGCAGGTGAAAGGCAACCATACATTGATGTCTCTCTCCTTTTCTTCCTTCCTCCCTGCCCCTCTCTCTAAAAATAATGAATAAAATCTTTAAAAACAAAAAACAAAAAACCACCAGGTAAACAGATCTGAAAGAAAATGTCTTCCTCTTTGTGAACGTATTTAAAGCTATATAATTACTTTAAAAATATGAGTTGGTGTTCTGGCTGGGCAGCTCAGTTGGTTAAAGCATCATTTTATGCACCAAAATATTTTGTGTTTGATCCCCCTTTGGGGCACATGTGGGCAGAAACCAATAGCTGGTTCTCTCTCTCTCTCTCAAAACAACAAACGTATCCTTGAATAAGGATTAAAAATAGTAATAATAATGATAAATATGAGTTGGTAAAACTTCTATTCCTCCTATTCCCTGTGCAACAGGAAAGAAGAAAGAACAAAAATAATCATTTCTAGGCATTGAGCCCTATAGTTATATGTAATCTGCTCAGCTCAATTCTCCACAGCCAGACCCTTGAAACACCTCCACATTACAAAGAATATCACAAAACACATGCTTAGCTGGTTCTGGAAACACCCTTAACTCCTAAGACTTCCAAGTTTTTAAAAAAAGTTATTTATTTGCTCAAGACATGTAACATATGAAAAGAACAAGAGGTTAACCTGTAAATACTTTGTCTTTTCTATACATTTAAGGTTCTTTCCAAAAAAAAATTTTTTTTTACATGAACCAGGGCTTGGGGCCATAAAGTTACCAGTATGCAGGCTCATTATTGCTCATATATATGTGGTATTTATGTTTTCAAAGCATTTCACCATCATTAACTTCATGTCAGCTAAGCAGGATATTGGCCTTGATGGAAAAATGATCTAATCCAGTATGGAAAATTCTGTTCCTAAAAGCCACACCTGAAACAGGAAAATTTCCCATTTCTTTGTCTGTGGCAGAACATTCTCAGTATGGAGGTCTCACAGACTAGTCCCTAAAATCTTCGCAAAGTGAGGTCAGCAGGGGGATTTTTTCTCACGGAGTGATTTTTGTCATTATTGTTGTTGGGGGAATATCTGTCTGCCAGTAGGTGGTGATGGTAGTGGTTTTTCTTTCTTTTTATTTTTTCTGGTAAATTTTGTTTGTTTTGTTTTATTGTGGATTGGTTTGGTTTTTCAGAAAGGAAAACAAAAGGTAGGGTTAAGCAAAGTAATTGTCAAACTCAAAACGGGAGTCTGCCAACATTCTGAGATAATTTAGCCAATGGTCTATCTAGTACTACCTTCGAGATAGAACAAGAAGTTTCCGGGGATGAGGAGTGAGAGGATTAGGGACTCTGAAAACACTATGCCCAGGAAAAGGTCAAACAACCCAGCCATCCATCATAAGGACAGTTTACAGTCAGATTTTGATAAAGGGAGTGGTTTAGTTCTTTGTAGAATTGCTAGTTTTGCATCCTGCCACTCACTCTCCAGAACTGTTCAGAGTTGCTGAGCTGTCATGGGCATGACGTGATTCCTATGAATTGACTGTGTTCCAAAACCTCATTATTGGAAAACTTTTCTATTTGATGCTAAATATAGGGTGTTATATAAACATAATGTATTATAGGTCAAATCCTGTTACCGCAAACGCTAAGAGGCGAACCAATTTGGAGTTAGAAAGGAGATTGTATTCAGATTTTCACAGTATGCATCAAATCCGATCAGTTATAGAAAACAAAACTATTTCAAGCCCCAGTCAATGGGCAACATATTTCAATTGTTGGTGGAAAATTCCTGAGAGTTCTTCAAAATGGTGGTTACCTTAAATGAAACATGACTATTCTCAATCTTTTTCTTCCCGCAGTGATCTCATCCTCTTAAAATGACATACTTATTCCTATACCACTCATTTAGGATTTAATCATATATATTGCTTCGTGACATCTTCATGAGTTGTTTAAAGCATAACATTATCTAGCATTTTCTATGTATTTTTTTATGTGTCTCTCTTTGGCTTTTTTAAAAGATTTTTTTTTTTTTTTTAAGATTTTATTTCATTATTTTTAGAAAGAGGGGAAGGGAGAGAGGCAGAGAGGGAGACATCAATGTATGGTTGCTTTTCACCTGCCTCCAGCCACAGACCTGACTGGAGACCTGGTTGGCAACCTTGTTATGTGACCTGGCTGGGGAATCGAACCTGCGACCTTTGGGTTTGCAGGCCGGCGCCTTGTCCACTGTGCTACCAGCCAGGGCTGAAAAGATTTTTTAAATTTATTTTTAGAGAAAGGGGAAGAGATATCAATATGTGGTTGCCTCTCACAAACCTGTAACTGGGGACCTGGCCTGCAACTCAGGCATGTGTCCTGACTAGGCATTGAACCAGCGTTTCGTGGGTTCATTGGCTGGTGCTCAATCCACTGAGCCACACCAGCCAGGGCTTTCTTTGACTTTTCAACTTGATTGTAATGACTTTGAGGACAAATATCTAGGATTTACTTCTGTGTGTACTTGAGATTGACAAGTCTAGAGAAGGTCCTTAATGAAAGGGAGGGTGAAAGGAACAGAAGAAAGGAGTGAAGACATGGGAGGCAGAACAGACTCCCTGAAAGATTTCACTGAGATTTCAGGGGGTTTTACGTAGTAAGGAAACCTCTCACTCAGCATCAGATTTAAAATAAGGAAGGGAAAAGACTCAGTATAGTTTTTAACTTACGAACAGGCTGGGCTTATAAACTGGTAACTCTCAAATTCATTTCCCCAGAGCAGGAGTGTGCGTTTAACTTTTAAACTTTCGAATGAGGTTAATACATGTTCTATTTTTATGTAAAATGGATTATTTTCATCTCCAGTGTGCATGTGAAGAAGGAAGCAACTCCTTTCCTTGATAACTTAGGAAGGGCCTAGGGAATCCCTTAGGGGCTGGAGGATCTCCTTGCTGTCTATCTGCTGCTGACCTTGGCATTGGGCCTATTTGAATAGGGCAAAAGCCCACTAGTGTTCATATTCTGGCTCCTGTTATAGAATAAGTGCTAAATAAAGAAAGTTGTGTCAACTGAATAAACCGATGGATCATAACCGATAGGGCACTGTGCTTGGGATCAGAAGCCCAATTTGAATCCTGACTTTCTCCGAGCAGCTGAGTGACTTTGAACAGATCATATAGCCTCTATTTTTGTCTTTCTTTTTTTTTTCGGGGTGGTGGTGGTGGTGAAGTGGGGTAGTTACTTGGCACAAAAGTTTCATCAGCAGCACTGTGGCCGTGCTTAGCATTTAAGTGCTCAAGCCCCCAGCCCTCTGCAGAATTAAAATTCAGCTAATAACCCATTTGGAAGTTCTAAGTAAAAAATTTGTTAGGTCAGGGGACTTCTATACTAAGGAGTATTAACTCTTAATATTCAAGAGAATCTTTGAATTTCACACTGATCTTTATCCTGAATAATATCAGATTGAAAATACAAAACCAAACCTTTGCTCCTACGTTAATTCTATAATTCTTAGAGAACTGAGCCAAAAAATTTTTTTTTTTATTCTAGTCTTTAGCTCCCGGCTCCTTGCAATCTGTACTCTTTGCCTTCTTCCATTTACTCCCTCAAAATTACCCTGTGGGTAGAGTGATAATTGCCCAAACCAGGACATATTAGGGTATAGTGGTATTTTACCTTTTTTTTTTTTTTTTTTTTTTTGCAGTTTTAAAAGTTGAGATTTAATTCGCATAACAAAATGCACCAGTGGTTTTTCGTGTATTCAGTGTTGTGCAACCCTCACCTCAATCTAGTTCCAAACATTTTTGCCTCCCCTAAAGGAGATTCCATACACACCAAGCAGTCACTTCTCATTTCTCCTTCCTCAGGTCTCAGTGACCACTAATTTATTTTTGGTCTTTATGGATTTGCCTATGCTGGACATTTCATATCAATGGAATCACACAATGTTTTAGTCTTTGGTAGCTGGTTTCTTTCACTTAGTGTAAAATTTCCAAGGTTCATCCCTATTGCACCACAGTATGCATCATTACCTCACTCCTTTTCATAGCTGAATAATAGTCCATTGTATGGCCATACCACATTTGATGGACACATGACATTGTATGGCCATACCATGGCTGATGGACATTTAAGTTATTTTTACTTTTCAGTTATTATTAATAATATAACTATGACCACCCATGTACAATTTTTTTGTGCAGCTCTCTGTTTTCATTTCTCTTGAGTGTATACCTAGGGCTCACACAAGATTTCATGTTTAACTTTTTGATTATTTTCCACAGTGGTGGCACCATTTCACTTTCCCACTGGTAACTCATGGGGGTACCAGTTTCTCTCACCAAATGTTCTGTTCTTATTAAAAAAGAACATTTCTCCTGGCTGGTAGCACAGTGGGTAAGGCGCTGGCCTGTGAACCCAAAGGTCGCAGGTTCGATTCCCAAGCCAGGGCACATAACAAGGTTGCAAACCAGGTTTCCAGTCAGATCTGTGGCTGGAGTCAGGTGAAAGGCAACCATACATTGATGCCCTCTCCTTCTCTGCCTCTCTCCCTTCCCCTCTTTCTAGAAATAATGAAATAAAAAAAGAATAATAATAAATTTTAAAAATCTTAAAAAAAAAAAGAACATTTCTTTTTAAAATGTTTATAGTTGTTCTCATGGACATGACATGGTATCATATTATTTTTAAACATATACATTTTATTAATTTTGCTGTTACAGTTGTACCAATTTCCCCCTTTGACCCCCCATTCCCAGTACCTCCACTTATCATGGTTTTGATTAGCATTTCACTTGTAATTAGTGGTGTTGAGCACCTTTTCAAGTGCTTATTGGCTGTTGTATGTGCCTTTGGAGAAAAGTCCTATGCCCATTTTTAAATTGAGTTATTTGTCTTTCTCTTGCTGAGTTGTAAATTCTTTATATGTTATGGATACTTGATTCTTAGTTAGCATATACAAATTATAAATATTTTCTTCAGGATACATTTAAAAGCCAAGAAAGGGAGACATTAACATTTAATCAGATTAATACTTAATATAGGCAGCATAAGCTGAGACTGTTCCAAACAAAACCAGATGTATAATCAACCTACCTAAAGAGGATCTTAATCCAGCAGGTTGAAGAATAAATGTTATGTTAATTTCAATGGGACTATGAATCTACCCAAATAATCAAATATAATTAAGCAAACTAAGTACTCTCCCTGTCCTATCTATAGTACTAGGTAGTGTAGAAAGGAATCTAAAGGAATATAAAAAAGTTTCATGAGCTTATAAAAAACTTAAGGTCAAACCATACATAGATGTCTCTCTCCCTCTCTGCCTCTCTCCCTACCCCTCTCTCTAAAAATAATGCAAGTTAAAAAAAAAAAAAAAAAAAAGAAAGAAAGGAAGAAACTTAATGTCAAGATGAAAGGACGGAAGGCACATATAACTAATAAAATGTGACAATGACTTAGAAGAAGAAATGAGTGCTGTAGAACTAAGACAAGTTTCAGTCTTAAAGGATAGGTAGTACTGAAGTCAAAATAAATTTTATTAAAAAAAAAAAAATTGCGAACCCTGACCAGTGTGGCTCAGTTGGTTGGGTATCATCCCACAAAATAAGGGGGTCGTGGGTTCAAGTTCTGGTCGGGGTATATGCCTGGGTTGTGGACCTGGTCCCTGTTGGGATGCAAGTGAGAGGCAACTGCTCAATATTTCTCTCATACATTGATTTTTTTCTCCTTCTTTTTCTCCCGGCCTTCCCTTCTCTCTAAAAATAAATATACAAAAGTCTTTTAAAAATATGTGAATTACCAAAGGCTGTAGTGTATCTATAAGACACATGCTAAAGAGACAAAAATGTATGCTTCTGTGGTGAGGGGAAGAATTGAAAATAGGGGATGTAATACACACAATAGTTTTGTTCTCTCCTTTCTAACTTCAAATATTATTGGTCCATTAAAACAAGGAAAAAATGACAAAGGCACTTTATTTTACAGTCGTGGTTAGGGTTCTAATAAGATGCCACCTTTAATCAACAACACTTAAAAAAAAAGGTAGGAAAAGAAGACTAGGTTCCAAGTAATATGAGAAGATATTTTTTACCCCTCAAAATATATTAGGATCTACTACTTCTATGACAGAAAACTGTAAGTAAAGTTACTTTGAGGGAGGGGGACGCAAAATTTGAAGAAAAATAGCAGTCATTTAGAGCACATTGACTCAAAGTTGTTGCCACATCCATACATTTTCTATACCAACCCAACTGGAAATTAGCCATGGTTTATACTTGCCTAATAGCACTTAACACTTGTCTTGTTAGATGTGAGAATCCCCAGGTTCTAATAAACTGAGTTTGGTTGGTGGGGAGCCCTGGGTGGAGATTGAAGGAGGAAGGAGTGTGAGATCTGGATGTTGGCTCTCCTAACTCCTGTCCTGTGAGGTCCTCTGCTCCTCCCAACTGTCTCTCTCTCTCTCTCTCTCTCTCTCTCTCTCTCTCTCTCTCTCTCTCTGTTTGCGTGTCTATCTCTCTCTCTTCCTTTGTCCCCTCCCCCACCTTCTCCCTTCAGAATCTTAGGGTAGTAATAGTTGGGCTGATGTTCCTCTGGGTATCTACACAATCCCTCTTTACCCCACCTTTGAAGTTAATCTCTTTTGTAAATAAATTCCTGTTGGATTATCCTAATTCAAATGTGCCATCTGTTTACTCCTGGGACCCTAACTGATACAGTCCCACCTAGTACCCAATACTTTAGTAGGTGCTTAACACATATTTGTTAAATAATTAATACATGAGTAAATGGGGAGCAGATGCTTCTGTCTCATTTTATCTCCCCTGACAATTACTTGGGCAGAGGTGAGATTTTTTTTTATAAAGGCCATGAAAATTGGTACATTCCCAATTTGCCCTTACTGTATAACTTGATATATTTGGGAAATCTACAGTACTTTTGATTTAAAATGTCAAGTAACATGTCTCATTGCATGATAAATCTACATTTTTGTGTCATCACAATAATTAAGTATATTGTTTTCTGTAGGCCAAACAAAAGCATATAAAGGTGAAAGCAAGGGACACTTTAATTTTTTTAAAATGCTTTAAATTATACAATAAAAGTGATATGTGTCACTGTGTGTGTTTAATATCAAAGGAAAGTGGGAAAAGGTAGTTTTCCTCTCATTTCAAGAGCTCCTTATGTTTTTCTTGCAATTTCTTTCATAGTCATTTTTCTGATTTCTGTCCTGGCCAATTTCCACACTGAATGCTTCTGAACACAGGGCAGAAAAAACCCTGGGGTGCAATATACTAAGTTTTAACTTGAGTCTTATTACCTCTCAATTTTACCTTCTCTTTGTTCATTCTGATTTTCTGCTTTGATTTCATTTATTTATGGTATGTGTGTGTGTGTTTTCAACATGGCCATACCAAAATGAAAAAAAAAAGAGAGAAATTGTTTTACCTGCAAACATACTTATCTGACAACATTCTTTCTAGATTACCAGCTTTCCCACAGAAGCAAGATATCCATACTAACTTCCCTACAAAGACCAATCAAACTTTCTTTTCTTTTCATAACTGATTTCCTCAATCCTCTTGATTTCTGGAGGGCAAGAAGAAAGAAAAAGAGCATTCTCATCCATTTTATCCCTTTTACAGGAGCCTCTATAAACTTAATGAAAAAAAAAATGTGTTAAGAAAGAATAAATATGTCCATGCGTAGTCTCTTTGCTGAGACATTTGAACAGAATGAAAATATGAAAGAGGATGAGAGATCAGTAATACTGAATTAATAGACCACGGGCCAGAGAAATAGTGACCATTTCAGCAAGTGCTGAAAAGAAACATGAAAGTGGGACTATAGACTCACCCTCATACAAGGATTAGAAAGTTTTTAAAAAGTTCAGTCTTAGAGGAATCATTGGCAGAACATCTTTTTGGTGGATTTGAAGTGAGTCACACCATAAATCCCTTGGACAGTTATCTGACTGGGCACAATGGGTGTGGCTGCCATTATTTGACTGGACAGGATCCCTACTGCTTTCTAAATTGGGACCTTCCGACATGATCTCTTTGGAAAAGTTTCTTTCAAATTATTGCCTGGGCTTGCCATGGCTTGTCTCAAAGCAGTCAAACAACTGTCTTCAATGTGTTTTTCTCCTCCGTCCAGCTGTCTGAGCCTTGAGGAGCTGAACCATGCTCGTTGTCTGGTCTAGATGACCAGGGGAGCAGCATGCAGAGAGCTGGCAGTGTCTCACCCAAAACATCCTGCTCCAGAGACGGTGTGTTAGCTTGTTTTCTTAAAAAAAAAAAAAATGCCATTCTTAATTATGCTTTTCTCAAAAAATTGATTGTCAGCAATTCACCAAAGAGAAATTCAATCATAATTATCTTCGTATTAATTTTCTTGTGGATTCCGTAAAATAGAGATGAATTACCATCACTCTAGTATGTTTGGATTTCCTCTATTGCCCTGATTTCAAGCTAATTAAACTTAATTTTTGATTTGGCCCATTCACTGAAAGAACTTCAGGAAGCTTAGAAACCTCAGATTTATGAGCAGCTGACAGGACAACATGAAGGCCTTATTCCATTTTATGCATAGTTTAGAGTGGACATCAAGCCTTGAGGATTCTAGAGGGGAGAAAAAGTACTTTTTCTTCATCTTTTATTTATTTTTATCCCTTCTCCTATATCTTACAGAAAAAGAACTATTTCAGAAAAATCAACTTAATTGGGTCCTTTCTTCAGTTGGAAAAACTGAGTGAAAGGGAGAAAATCGTTTGGTTAATTAGAATACTTTTGGGGACTCTCTGGAAAAAATGCAGGGGGTTAAAACTGGGATTTAGGGAGGAACACATCCTGAACCTTAATGTAATGATGACCCAGGAATGAGAGCAATGAGGAACACAGTCCAAAACTATACAGCAAAAACAATCACCATAGGGAAAATTATGGAAATAACCACTCCTGAGAATGGTGGCCTCCTTTTGCACTTCTACACCAATATTCCATGAAGATTTGTAACTGTACATTCTTGCATGGCCCTCTGGAAGGCACCTTAGGGGTTAAGGTGATTATCAGGCTATCTAGGGTACAAATCAAAATTCCCGGCATCCAGCCCTGAAGCTGATAAAGGGGCTGTTCGCTGTTTGAATGTCCTGCACTTTCCTTCTCCCAATTTTACCAAGTGTCCTGTCCTCAAACTGAAATACCGACTTAGGAATGAGGAGCAGAAGTAGCCTGTGGAGGGGTGGAGACAGCTCACTCTGAAGAGCTTTTTGTCTGGTGATTCTGTGACTAAAGATAATATTTGTTTATCTTGTATGTTTAACTTGTGTCTTGTAATCCAGAGAGCTGGGTGGGGGCGGGGGGGGGGATGTGGAATTACAAGTAAGTCAGTGAACAAACCCATAGTATAGGGTATAATTTCTAGGCATGGGAAGGGCAGGAAGAACAAAATCAGCAGTTAGGATAGAATGTATTTTTTCTGTGCTTTCTCCAACCCTTCCAGTAGGACAATTTTACAATTAAAGTGCTGATTACACAGCAGCGTTTGATATAAAGCTATGTTGCATTACTCATGGAAGCAGCTCTCCTTAAAATACTTTCTTACTTAAAACTCTCAATTCTTGCATAGTTAAATGACGAAAGAAAAGAAAAAAAAAAAAAGAAGTAAAACAAAACGTCTTCCAGCAGCAGCAGTCAAGTCCTGGCAAACCCAAGGCTGCAGAAAAAGAGAAGGATTTGAAATAGTAACATCACTTACTCGCCACTACATGATTACAAAAAGTACGTGAATATACCAGGTACGATCGTAGAGAGTTGGGTGACCGGAAGAGAAACGGCGTTTTATCTCGGCCACAGTAATTCTCCTTAGTAAAATCAGCTTCTCCCCCTTCTTTCCTTCCAGGCTCGGCTCAATATCATTGAAGCACCGCCAACAGCAAGTTAGCAAACCAGCAGGGGAGCAAATTGATTATACAGTTAACTGTGGAAAAACTGAAATTCTTTATTAAGGGAAAATGAAATACAGTTAATTTATGCTTCAACGGAGCCTTTCCCCACGTGGCATTTACTCTACTGGTTCTTTGACTTCGCTGTGAAGCTGTAACTCGGCCAAAAAATGACAGAAGCTTTACTGATTTAAAAATAAGGCAGGTTTTGAGCTTTTTTTCCCTCCCTTGCATGATGATTTTTCCAGCTACAATTACTGTAACTCACTCATTATAGAGGATAACATGGCAGGCAAACAGGCAAGAAAAAAAAGTGTGGTAAAACAGTTGGCAGGATGTAAATTGGAAGTCTTTGCCATCTAATTTTAAACAGTATTTATAGCGTGCACCCATAATATAGCATTCAACGTCTCACACAAAATCTCTTAAGTAGTAGAAACATTTGCTGAAGCTGTTAGCAAAACTAGTGGACACTAATAAGTGAAAGAAATTTATAAAATCCTAAACTCCAAATGCAAAAGGTAGAATCAAGATTAGATCCATAGATGTGGCATAATCGTGGATTTAAAGAATCTAATGCTTTTCTACAACCACATCAAAATTGCAACTAAACTACAGGACAACCATCATTCAGAACTGCCTGAAACCTGGCTGAATCAAAGTCCTACAACTAGGGATTTAACAAAGAAGCCACATAGAGACTGGTGGGAAGGGTGGAGCCATGGGTCCCACAACCCAAATAAAAATCAGGAGGACATCTTGGCTGGGGAGGTCCCCACCTTCTCAAGGAGTGAGGGGTTGCAGCCCCACACCAGGAATCCTAACCCAGGGTCCTAGTGCCAGGAAGAGAAGTCCTCGTAACTTCTGGCTATAAAAATTGCTGGGGTTGTGGCTGAATTAAATGGTGGGCTTCTGGAGTCCCAGGCAGTCCCTATCAAAGGGCCGGTGCATGGACTTACTCAGACTCGCTCCATGGCCTCTAGTGCTGGGACAGTAGCTTGAAAGGAATCAGGGACATAAAGGGAGGAACTGAATGGTCTGGGTCAGGAGGGCTTTCTGCCAGACAACAGTGCTGGCAGAGGCCATTGTTCCATTTTAGACCCCCGTCCCTTCACCCAGAGCCTGCAGGCTGGTACCAAAGCTCGGCCTCCATCAATCTGGCTAACACTGTGTGCCCCACCTCGGTGATTCCCTGAGATCCTGCCCCACCCAACTTTTGGGCCCTCCTGAGCTATTTCTATTGGCTTTTCCATGCAAATGGCCTGTCTTGGCTCAAGCGTCGGACTTCCCTAAAATCTCTCAAACAAGCAGCATCTAGCGTCAGTGCACCCCATACCTCTCAATAAGTGGCTCTAGCAGCAGCCAGCCTTGGTTCTGAACTTGGCCTCTCCTGGACACCTCCAAGCCCTGCAAAAGTAGTAGCCATCCGTAGGTTGTTTTGTAACTCGTGCCTGGTGGCCCTGTGCAGAACACAGGCAGTGGCTGACTTTGTCCTGCACCTCCCAGGAGGCCCCAGAGACAGCACACCCGTGGACAACAGCTCCAGGCCACATTGAAGCACCACCCAACCACCTCCACAGGTGATACATGCAAGGAGCAAACTTGGCAGGCACCAGAGCCCTGCTGAAGTAAGTCCTACTCTGTGGGGTGGGACCCTACATAGCTGACCGTGGTGTCAGCTAGTCCTTGCAGCTGATCTGCCTAGGGGTAAATTCCTCCTTTTTTAATTTTAATTTTATTTATTGACTTTTTAGAGAGAGGGAAAGGAAGGGAAAAAGAGGGGGAGAGAAACATCAATGTGTGGTTGCCTCTCATATGCCCCCAACTGGGTACCTGGCCTGCAACCCAGGCATATGCCGACTAGGAATCGAACTGGCTGCCCTTTAGTTCTCAGGCCATTGCTCAATCCACTGGGTCACACCAGCCAGGGCTAAGTCCCTCCCTTTGATATGTCAATAGCAATCGAGGCTCAACTACAACAGGAGGGTGTACACAGTTCACATGAGGGTATACCTGGATTGCTCAGCTTGGGTGATAGGGGAGGCTGTGCTACTAGACCCTATATAGGACACCTACTACATAAGGCCATTCCACCAAGCTCAGAAATGTAGCAGCTCTACCTTTTCCTCAGAAATAAACAAAGGGAGACTGCCATAATGAGATGATGAACATGTCCCAAATAAAAGAACAGAACAAAACTCCAGAAAAAGAACTAAACAAAATGTAGACAAGCAATCTTACTAGATACAGAGTTCAAAACACTGGTTAAAAGGATACTTATTGAACTTAGGGGAAGAATAGATGAACTTAGAACTCTAACAGCATAAAATAAGGACATGGAAATCATAAAAAAAAGGCCTGTCAAAAATGAAGGACACAAAAGAAAAAAATGAAGGGTACAATAGCTGAAATGAAGAATAATTTACAAGGAATCAACAGTAAAGTAGATGGAACCAAGAATCAAATCAGTGGTTAGGAATAGAAGCAAGCAACAAACACCCAACTAGAACAGCAAAAAGAAAAAAGATTCTTCCCAAAATAAAGATAGTGTGAGGACAACTTAAAGCATGTGGATGCTAGAAGAAGAGAGAGAGCAAGAAAATGAAAACCTATTTGAAAAAAATAATGATAGAAAAATTATTGGCATAAGAACAAACATATAGATAAATAGATAAATAGAACAGAGCAGAGAGGCCAAAAATAAACCCACACCTTTATAGTCAATTAATATTTGACAAAAGAAGCAAGAACATATAATGGAGTAATGATAGTCCTTCAATAAATAGTACTGGGAAAATTGGACAGGTACATGCAAAAAAATTAATCTAAACTACTAACTTATACCACACACAAGAGTAAAATCAAAATGGATAAAGGACTTAAACATAAGTCATGAAACCATAAAAATCTTAGAAGAAAACATAAACAAATCTCAGACATTTCTTCTAGCAATATTGGTGCAGATATATCTCTTAGGGCAAAAGAAACAAAGGAAACAATAAGTAGATGGGGCTATATCAAACTAAAAAGCTTCTGCACAGCAAAAGCAATCATCAACAAAATGAAAAGGGAACCCACTGTATGGCGGTACATATTCACCAATGATGCATTTGATAAGGGGTTAAATATAGATATTTGTATATAAAAAACTTATACAACTCAACACAAGGAAGACAAACAATCCAATTAAAAATGGTCAAAGGAGCCTTGGCTGGTGGCACAGTGGATAAGGCTCCGGCCTGCGAACCCAAAGGTCACTGGTTTGATTCCCCAGCCAGGGCACATAACCAGATTGTAAGCCAGGTCTCCAGCTAGGTCTGTGGCTGGAGGCAGGTGAAAAGCAACCATATGTTGATGTTTCCCTCCCTCTCTGCCTCTCTCCCTTCCCTCCTCTCTAAAATAAATAAATGAATGAATAAAATAATAAAGTCTCCACCCCTTTAAAAATAAATAAATAAATAAATAAATAGTCAAAGGACCTGAATAGACACTTCTCCAAAGAGGGCATACAGATGGTCAATAGACATATGAAAAGATGCTTAACATCATTAATCATCACAGAGATGCATATTTAAACCACAATGAGATATCACCTCATACCTGCCAAAATGGCTATCATCAATAAATCAACAAACAAGTGCTGGCAAAGATATGGAGGAAAGGGAACCATAGTGCACTGTGGGTAGGAATACAGACTGGTGCAACCCCTGTGAAAAACAGCATGGAGCTTCCTCAAAAAATTGAAAATGAACTGCCTTTTGACCCAGCAATCCTACTCTGGGGCTATATCCTAAGAATTCCAAAACACCAATTGGAAAGAACACATGCCCTTCTATGTTCATAGCAGTGCTATTTACAATAGCCACGATCTGGAAACAGCCATGTGCCCATCATCAGACGAGTGTATAAAACAGCTGTGGTACATTGACATATAGAACATTACATAGCTATAAAAAGAAGGAACTCTTACCTTTTGCAACAGCATTGAGGGTCTCAGAGATTATTATGCTCAGTGAAATACACCAGTCAGAGAAAGACAAATACCATATGATTTGACTTATATGTGGAATCTAATGAATAAAATAAACTGATGAAATAGAAGTAGGTATGGACACATGCAGCAGACTAACAACTGTGAGAAGGGAGGAGGGGAACTGGATGAAAGAAGACGAAGGGCTTAGCTAAATAACATATATGCATAACCCACAGACACAGACAACAGTGTGGTGGGCACAGGGGGGTTGGGGAAATGAAGACAATTGTAACAATGTCAACAATAAAAATAAAATCAAATCTAATGCTGAGGTTCCCCTTCAGAATGAAAAATAACACTAATGATTTAAATACATAAAGAAAGCATTTTAAAAATCTGTTTTTTAAAACTTTTATTTTGAGATAATAGTAGATTCTCAAATAGTTGTAAGAAATAATACAGAGACAGTCCATATAACTATTGCCTGATTTCCCTCCCTGTTAACTTCTTGCATATTACAGTACAATGTCATAGCCAGGAAATTAACAATGATACAATCCAGAAATCTTTCTCCAGAACTCACACGCACACAATTGTATGTCTGTGTGTGTCTATGTACTTAGTTCTATGCAATTTTATCATATGTGTAGATTTATGTGACCACTACCTGTCAAAACACAGAGCAGCTCTATGACAAAGATCCCTCCTGTTACCCTTTTACAGCCATCCCCCTCCTCTCTCACCCCTTGGCAACTACTAATCTCTTTGTTCTCCATTTCTATAATTTTATCATTTCAAGAATGTTATATATAACTGTAATCAAGTATACAACCTTTTAGACTGGCTTTTCACTCAACGTACGTCATTTCTTGAGATTCATCCAAGTTGTGTGTGTCAACATTTCGATCCTTTGTATCACTGAGTAATATTCCATGGTACAGATAGGCCACAAGTACTATCCATCTCAAGAACAACTTGCCTGTCTATTTGCTAATAATTCAATATTGGCCCTTAATTCAAATATGCTTTGAGCACACACTCAGTCTTATTACGGTGCCAGGCACTATGCCAGAGAAATGAATAGAACAGAATTGCCCTACAAGCACAATGAATTGGTGCAATTGGTCAACAGGTTAGGATGTTGTTAAAAATGATCCAAAATATAAAGACCCCTCCCCCATGATTGGCTGCCTGGCAACAAAAATCCCTTTCCCCATCCCATGACCATAGGATGAACTTTTGTCAGGCTACTCAGAGAAGGGCACATGTTGGGCCTGGTTTCCATTTAGAGCAGTTCATTTGCTCATTAATTCATTTAAAACATTTATTAAGCACCTATTATATACACCAGGAATTGTACTAGAGATTGGAAATGCATAGATGACAGAACACTGGCCCTGACTTCAAAAAGCTCCAAGTCCAGTGAGGAAATATAAATGACTCTACACTTAAGGATTTTACTGTTTAGTTACATACTGGACACAAAGTCATATAAGCAGCACGATAAGGTCGTAGATGGTTAGAATCACTTGTAAAGTGGACTTCCAAGAGCTGGAGGCTCGGGCTGAATCTTGAAGTGATAAAGACTTGCACAGCACAGGGTTAAAGAGTCATCAGCAAAGGGAAAGCAAAGACAGAAAAGTCTCCATTTTATATTTAAAAAGCATGAAAATTTTAATCAGATAGAGCAAGAGTTTGTATGGAGAATTGGTGAGTGACGACACTAAAGTGGCTTTGAGTAGCTGTGATCTTCAATGCCAGGTTTGCATTTTGTTTTTGGAATTTTGGCCATAAAAAGGTAAGGAAGTCTTTTCAATATGAGACAGATACAATGACAACTTGAATTAGTCGGGCAATGTGAAGTTTATGTTAAAAACAAGAGAATACATCAAATTCAAAAACTTAGAGTTTAAAACATGTAATTTTGTCCATGGGAGAAAAACTCTGGTGGAAAATAAAAAGCTTCTAGGACCCCTAGGATAGATTTACCTACTCATCTTTCACAGGGATGAGAGGAATGGTTTAGTTTATGCCCTGCAGAGGTAACAGCTTCACTAAACAAAAATTGCATCGATTAAGGGCTAAATTAAGGGAAAGGTATAGAAACCAGGAAAGGAATGAATTATCAAGAGTTCAGTTAATTGAGTCCTCCTCTTGAGTAGGGATTTTTGGGAGGTATTCAGACTTGAACTGAACATTAAAAAGAAGAGCACACAAAAAAGGGATGGATGTAACACAACAACAATAAAATTAAAAAAAAAAAAAAAGAAAAAAAGAAGAGCACACACATTCACAAGTGGAGGCAGGAGGGACCATGAGCCAAATGGGTAGAGAGAGCCTGCACAGGACAGATTTAAGGATCTACGAACAGAGCAGTTGGCCTGAGACAGAATGTTCATGTCCTTGAAGTTACAGAAACACTTAGAAGTATGCAGAAAATTACTGCTCTCTACAGATAGTGATTCCTTTAAGTTAAAGAATAAACAGAAGACTATATTATGCCTATTATAAACTTTTTATGTTTTTGAGGAATGCTCAAAACTAATTTTCAAGCTTTTCATAGAATGGACCATGTATGGGTACTCATCCATCAATGCTTCCCCTCGAGTCAGCCAGCCTGTTTTTACTTGGGGGGCACTAAGATAATAAAATGTGGGGTGTTGGAATCCTGTCTCTGATTATCTTACCACATTGGTAGCTCTGTGCTGGGTATAATGGTGGTTCTGTAAAGGTATAAAGAGAGCCATTCCTACCACAAGGCAAGTTGGAAGCCTTCTGCAGCAGAAGTGACAGGAAATACTGGTTCTTAGACTTCAAGGGCGAGGAAGAGGCCTTGGTATGCCAGGACTGCAACGTTCTCAAGCCCTTTATGCAAAACAGAAGCCAGTAGCTGTTGACAACACATTATTACAAGAAAATAACTACTACTTAGAGGGAAAAAAAAAAATCTGTTTCACAATTTAAAAATGTGCTATTTAAGTTTGCAAAATTTTCTAACTCAAGAAACTTTCCCTTTTGTGCAAATAAAGGCTTTTTAAAATTAATTATGAGTGAAGGAAATCGAGCACTTAAAAATATGTGAAAGGGTCATATTTAAGAATGATGACTATTTCATCTGCACTGAAGTTTGAACAAAGGTAAAAATAAGATTTCAGTATGTTGCTTGAGGGACTTCTGTGTATATACATTCAAGCGAGGCCCAAACTACCAAAGAAAGTTGGTCAAAGTCCACCTTAGCCCTAGAAAGACTGCCATCCATTTGGAACAGCTTAAATGGAACTGCATCTGACTGTGTGAACTAGATCAATGAGTCTCAACTTCAGTGGGAATACAGTCACCTGGGGGTCCTGTTAAAATTGGTGAGTGTGAGAAGGGGTCTGAGATGTTATATTTCTAATAATCTGGGTTGGAAACAACAAAGAACAACACTTCTGATTGCTCTGTCAGAGTCTCTTCCATACCTTTGAGTTTTTGTCGAAGTTGTTTTCTTGACTCGCCTTAATTCTGAGATCCTGAACACAAAGCATGTTGGGACCCCAGGGGCACCTGGGATAGTTGCAGTCAGGGTTGGGGAGTAACACAGCACAGGGCTAACACTGAGGGGCAACCCTGAATACCAAATTACAGTGGTAGAACGAATGCAGTTCACTCAGGTAGATCCAGGAGGCAGTACCTAGGAGCAGGGCAGGAGTCTCCGAGTAGAGGGACAACTTCAGTCAAGCTGGATGAGGAATCTGATTGGAAGCCCTTCTTCTGAGGCCTGTATCACCCTAGGAGTCTCTCAGTTATTATTATTATGCTATATTATGGTATTGGCATTTTCTGCTCATTGGGTCTTCCATCTGCTCTAGACAGTGCACTTCTTGAGGCAGAGCAGTATCTCCTTTTCACATAGAACTTGCCCAGTAAATATTTGTTGAGTAAGTAAATGAAGGATGAGGTATCACATCTCCTGGAATGCCTTTCCGAACCCTCTGACTGATTAGATCTAAATTTTGGATGACTCAGCTCAAGAGCCATCTCTTCCCTGAGGGTTTCCCTGGTCCTCCTTTCCCCTGGCCCTATAGTATTGCCCACTTCCCTTCTTGAATGTCACCACCACACCTTGTATGTGTCCCCATTACCTCATCATGTATTTATGAGCTCTTTAAGCACGAGGAATGTGTTAGTTTTGACCTCCTAGCACTTAGCACGGTGCGTGGCACATAGTACGTAGCACTCCATACATCACTAAGTATAGCAAAAGCCATGCAAAATTAGTAATTTGGACCACAAGTAAAAGCAAAAGCAGTATTTTATATTGCAATAGTCCCTTTCATTATAGGATATTAAAGGATATTAAACTGTTTAACGAGTATGCTCATTAAACTTTGTTAATGAGGTAACTATTACACTACCTGCTTAACATAAAGGTAGCCTTAGAGAAGGCGTGTGAGCCCTTAGAAGAAGACTTAGGCAGAAGCCCAAACTTCTGGATGGAAAGAGAGAAATATAGAAAATCATTTAAATTTAAGGCCTACATAATGCCCTCCATTCAGAGATTGTGAAACATGTCAGTGGTTGAATTTCCAGTCCCTCACCCTGGTGTTTGGTATCATAAAGACTTAGTCTTAAGTAGAGATTTTAAACAAATTCTAATACTGCGGGCGAAATCTTAAACTGGAAGAAACCCTTTGTCCTAGCTTCTAGAAGCCAGTATTATTTACTCCTAGATCAAGTTCTTTATTAAAATGGATATATATATTTTAAACAAATGTAACTTCAATGAAAATGAGTCCTCAATATAAAACTCCCCTATCAGGCCAAGTCAATCTCTTTAAAATTTTCCCAACAGTCACAATTTATAAACCATGTAAGCCAAACTCAATAAATCAAGTAAATAGCATTGCATAATGGAGGCTTAAATATAGAACAAGACAAGCCAGAAAGGTTCAATTAAGTAAATGCTGTACATATGTCTAGCTTTGGTGAGGTCAGGATAATATATTGGGTTATTTTAGTATAAAGCCAAATAAAATAAAATAATTTAATGACTAAATAAAAGAGAGGAAGAAAAAAAAAAAAGAATAAAATGAATACTTTAGGAAAATATAATGGGCAAAAAAAAAAATCCTAGAATAAACTAGAGTTTTGAATTATAATATACTCTTAAAAGAAATTCTTGAATAAGAAAATAGGATACTGGAAGACTCTGATAACAATACAGAAATGGAGTGAAATTCTCTGAACAAATAATTTCTAAATCCTAAATTACTTTCAGATAATTAATATGTAACAAAAGCAGACTGCCTGTATAGAATGTAAAGTTACCATGGTGATATTAAGCTATTGAAGGAGTATATAACTAAAATAATTAGGTGGAAAATAAAAAATTCATCTAATTACTCATACATTTTATCTACAGAGTTGCGAAATTATAATATTTCAAGCTATATGGGTGATTTAGTGAATATACATTTTTTCAATGAAGGATTCTGGCCAACCCTTTCTGTATCTTTGCAGTAGAAGGAAATTATGTCGTTAGGAACAACTTATTGAAAATATAACTGTTATATGCATCACAATACAATATCCATACGCACATGTCAATAATGATTATGCTGTCACATTAATCATGATGTACTTTTTTCTTCCTGATATTTTTTGCTGCACATTTATTAATTTTGTTCTTTGCTACTGCTTACTAGTTGGAAAAATAAATACTTTAACAATCTTCAAATGTTTAACATGTATCAGAGTAAAACCTTAAGTAGAGAAATCTATCCACTAATATATTTTTCATGCATTGGGACAATACAACCATTATTTAATTTTACCAAAACATTACTTCTTTACAACTTGCTCATTATTATCATCTCAGAACATAAATTTGAGGATTATTTCTTCAGTCAAACCAAATTTTTCACCAGTTTCCAAACACCTTGTGCTTTTTCACCTCGTTTTCCCTTGGCTCATATTAATTTATTTATTCATTCAACAACTAGTTATTAAGTACCTGCTGGTCCCGAATATCATGCTAGATGCAGGCAATACAAAGGTGAAAAAATACACTTAGTAGCATTTATGACCCCTGGGACAGGTAGACATTCATCAAGTGATGGTGTGAAGAAATGGTACAGAGCCTATTTTGGTGACTTCATTTCATCAGGGAGGTCAGAGCAGGCTTCCCTGAGGAGGAGGCACTTGAGCTGGATCTAAAGGATACCTAAGAATTAGCCTGGTGAACAGGTGGTGGAAACGTTCCAGGCAGAGGCAACAGCATTGTGTAGAAATCTCAGGCCAGGAGAGAGGGCAGCAGAAACTGAGACAGGCCAGCATAGCTGGACACCGTGTTCAGGCAAGGCTATGCAGAGCTAACAGGCCAGATCACGCCCCTTGCAAGGGCCAAAGGCCTTGCAAACCAAGTTAAGGAGTCTCATTATATCCTAAAATGCCCTTCCTGACCCTGCGATGGATGTCTTCAAAATCCTATGTGGCCTTTTTCTATTTTTTTTCATTAAATATTTTATTTTATTATTTTTAGAGAGAGGGGAAGGAAGGGAGGAAGAGAGGGAGAGAAACATCAATGTATGCCTCCAGCTGGGAACCTGACTTGCAACCCAGGCACGTGCCCTGACTAAGAATCGAACCAGCCACCCTTTGGGTCAAAGGCTGGTACTCAGTCCACTGAGCCACACCAGCCAGAACCCTATGTGGCCTTTTTCAAGTCCCGCCTTCTCTAAGATGTATTTCCCAATTCTTTCAGCAAATATGTTGTTCCCTCCTCTGGCTCTAAGCCAGTCTGATCAAACCTTTATGTTGTCTTATTTCTCCCATTCTGCCTTGCATGATGGCTATTTTTATACAGTACATGACCTTCTCCTTTGTGTACTATGCCTTGACAGGGATATGAGTTTATTCACCTCTGTAGTCCATACATACACAGTAAATGCTCAGTAAATGTTTTGAGTGGATTAATTTCAATCAATGCTTTGGGTTCTGATTAGGTTCAGCAATTTCTGTCCCTGCTTCTTCATGATCAAAACTGATAGTTAATACTGACAGTAGCATAGGCTGTGCATAAAGGGTTTACCAATCTAAGGTTAATGGTAACATGTATTGTTACACTAATGCAAACTGGAGATATGGCTCAGAGATGCGACGAACATGAGGCAACTGATGGTTCAGTGTCCACCTTCACAATTGTATGAGACTAACCATGTGAGTGTTTACCATTTTGTGAAGTTTCCTGGGGACACTATATTACCTTGGAGCATAGGTGATCTCTAAAGGCAGATGCTCACTGTATCCCTGACCAATTTCCACATGGGTAATGAACAGTGGCTATATAACACTCAACAGTTGGAGAAAATGTTTAAAATTTTACTTAAAGAGCCTACCAGATAATTCTGTTTTCATCAGGAATTTTGATAATGGTTACAAACAATCATTGGGCTAAAAATATGAGGCATGTAAATAAAATCTGTGTCTTCAAAGACCTGTAGTTTTTGAGAAAAGAAATACATTTTTTTTCCTTTTAAATTATGGCTTTAATAAACACCCTTCAATGCAATTGGTATGAAATCAAGTCATTCTCATACACTAAACAGAGGAAAATTATAATGAATAATGTTAGTAATAAAATGTTCTCTAATTACAAGCAGAAAAAAATTTAACTCCAAGTGACCATTCACAACTGCTAATATAACAGGTAAAATAAAAATAGACCCAAGAGCTAAAAGAAAAAGAGAAACATGTATGTAATGTAGGAAAAGACTAATAACTAATGTTTTTATGCTGGGCGGGCTAGGCACTTTCTGTGTAAAAATTTCTTTAATCTTCAACAGCATTCATATGAGGACAGCATTACTGTTCTCCCCATTTTACAGAGAGAAAGTTGAGGCACAGAGTTCAGTTTGCACAAAAAAGCACAACTAATAAACAGTGTAGCTAGGATTTGTGGCCAGGTGATGTGGCCTGTATTCTCAAAGGTGAAAACTGGTTCTTAGGGATGAAAAATATCTTAAACATTACCATGGTTGGTGGCCCTCCCGAGGGCCACAATAAATTAAAAGGCATATCAATAGTGTGAAAAGATACAGAGGAGGCAGCTTGGTTAGAAAAAAAATGTCTAAAAATTTCCCTGGGGTGGGGCAATAATTAAAAAAATGGTTGAGAGACACTAGAGCTCGTGACCTTAACCATCTGATCTTTGTGTTGTGTTTTTCTTTTTTCAGAGAACAAATTACAGGGCTAACATGCACATTTCGTGAATAATGTGGATTCATAAGCTGCATAACAATGTCCATCCACAGTCTACTACAATGTATCTGTTTTGAAATAGCTAGTTTAGCTATCTCCAATTAATCAATTATGTGTTTATCAAGTAGAATGTAATTTACTGGATACACATTTTATTTCTGTTAGTAGTCTTCTTGTAGTTGCATAACTATGTGTTCTATGACCAAATATAATTCTAGGGACATTTATGGAGTAGGTACAGTCTACCCCTATTATCTTGAAACTCTTTACCAGCCCCTCCCCCCCAGTTCTCTGTACCCACCCCCAGTTCTGGAGGGGGGCCCTACCAGTGTTCACCTCTCTCCTCTTATTCATTTGCTCATTAGACCCATAAACATTTATGGAGTACCCTGTGCAATTTCATCCACTCCTGTGATTTTAATGACAACGTATGCTAATGAATCTCATTTGTTTGATGAATCTGAAATCTTTACTCCTAGCAAACAGTTCTTCCCTGCGGTTCCAAAGGACCAGGTTACCTAGTGGATATTGTGTCTAAAAGTCTTGCAAAACACTTCAAACTCAACAAATCCAACAGGGAAGACTCTTCTCTTCCACAGGTGCTTTTCTTTCTGGTTCCTCCTCTTAAGGGATGCCATCTTTACCCGTCTCACCCAAGTCAGAAACCTGGAAACCTTTTAGCACCAGTCACATACAGTCAATGACCAAGCCTTGACAATTACATTTTCTTAACATTTCTCAGATTCTCTTTTCCAGTCCAACTATTGATCCTAAATTCACATTTTTATCACCTCTGCCTGGAAATTTGTTCCCTGCTTTGAAAGCCTTGAAGAGCGCTCCACGGCATAAGGGATGTAGACCATCTGTATTATGCAGATTGCTTTTACAATAAACTAAGTACTGGGAATGGCCTGGAGAAAAGTTATGTACCTGACCATTACAATGCACATTGCAGTAAATACTGAGGAAGACAGGCCTGCACGCAAAGGCACCTGTGGAGAGGTGTCAGCTTCGTGAGGGCTACTGGTGTTCAGAAAAGGCATCCTGGGTGAGGGAACAGGAAGCAGGATTCAGCCAAGGGAGAAGGCCTGGAAACTGGGGAAGGAGAATGAAGGGCTGGCACTGGAACAGAGGGAGCAGCATGAGGGAAGGCAGATGAGCTCTGAGCCGTGTGGAGAACTAGAGGCTCCTCAATAGAGTCAGTGCTGGGCAGGAGCAAGGAGTGCAGTAGTGAGACGAGAGGCTGAAGAGGTGAGCAAGGCTCCATTCGGTCTGCATAACTTGGAGAGGATCGGATCTCTGGATTTAACCTGAAGGCAATGGAGAACCACTGCTGCTGATAAGCTTATGCAGGCTGCCAGGGTGGGACCTGAAGCCCAGAGGCAGAGAGAACAGGTAGGGGCTGGTATCGGCAGAGATCTTGGTGAAAGGTGGTGGTAAAATGGTCTCCATTGTCATCTGAATCTTTTCAGGACGAAGATGTGTGTCTAGCTGGACCCCACCCTCTTGGATCTGGCTCATTGGTTGTCCCTATCAAATGACTATTAAAAAAAAGTCATAAGCAAATGCTGTCAAATAAAGTGTAGATTTACGTAAAAAACATAAAAAGCAATGTAGACCCTTTGTGATCTGACCCATGACTACCTGTCCACCCTCAGAAACTAGCCATTCTTAGTTTTTGAGGCCTGTAACCTGTTTTCAACATTGTTAAATGATTAAATTCAAAGGCCCTAAATTGGCATATATGAATCACCAAAGCTGCCTTTGATACATAGGTCAGAAAATATGGTCTTTATTTGTTTTGCTTAAAAATCAATTCTTCCCTGGGCAGAATGGGTGGGTGGGGAGGGGGACAGAGGGGAGCAAAAAGGGGATGGATGTAATACAACAACAATAAAATTAAAAAAAAAAAATCAATTCTTCCCTAAAGTGAACTCTTCTCTCTCTCTCTTTAACGTATGCTCTTTCTAAAAGCATGGGCATGAGACAAAATATATTTCTATCACCTCTACAGTGCCCTGCATACTGTAGGCACTCAATAAATATGTTTTGACAAAATCACTATTAACTATTATTTTACAGACTTGCATGTTCTTTCTCTTGGAAATGGAATTACGTTATGAGACCACAGTATTTCTTATTCATATAATTGGATGGGAGGAAAGACAAAACAAACTATAAATTCAATTTACAGACTTACTTATTGAGGAAATTGAGATATTACTAAGTAAAATATAGATATCTGGTCCAGCTTTTTCAAAAGACAAATATATTAAAAATATAGCTATTGCTAAAACCAGTTTGTGACATGACTTCTCAGTTCACCTAATGTAATTATAGCTTGTAATCAACATATAAACAGCAGAATTCCCAAGCAGCACATACATCTCTGACTGAAATTGATGAGAATAAACTGTTTTTGTTCAAATTTTGGATTTTAACCAAAACATAGATTTTGATTTCAGAAGGAAAAAAAAAAAGTACAGTGAATTCTATTTACCTATCAGTCTGAAGCATGTTCACTAAATCTAAACTCATCACAGAAGATAGAAATACCTATAAATATGAAATTATCATTAAAGAATTTATATGATCATTTTACATCTTGAGAGCCCAGCATTTCTTTTGCTTTTGTGAGTGAACCCCAGAATTTTCTGCATTCAAAGGTATGAACTTTGCTTAGTCTGATTTCAATCTGGAACCAAGACCCTGTCAACTAAAATACTGTAGAGCAAATATATCTACTTCTTAAAAACAGTATCAAAGTCCTATACTTCCCATTGTACCAGAGCCACAAAAATATATCATTTGTAAACCAAAACTATTCAGCTTGGTCTCAAGTGTCAGGAAAAATATTAGCAAATTGGAAATTAGTCCTAAAGTTGGACTTGCAGTTTTCTTTCAGTATCAGGATACTGGAAGAATCCTGATACCTGTACTCTATCAAGGGGTATAGATAGAGTACCTATAAAGGACTTATCCATCTATACTCATGTTTAGCAACTACTGGTTCATGTCTACTTTGTCCCTAGTTGTGTATGCTCTCCTTTAGGGCAGGCTCCCATTTACCATTTACTATTTCGTTTGAATCCATTTTTAATTCTAGTCTGGTGCTATGTTCCAAGTGCTCAAAAAATGTGTTTCAATATGTGAATACATTTGAGCATACATCTATAACTTTTAAACCAGAAATCTATAAATAAAAATATTTTAGTAAATTGTTAAATTAGGTTGGTCCTTGTCATATCTTTCAAAACTGTGTAAACAGTTTTGGAACTAAGAGACCACTTGGGATATAGCTTCATTAAAATTCACATACGAATCAATGTATAAAGTATATTGGGCCATGTATTCTACATAGATTTATTGGTATTTAAATTAGGTATTTCCAAACGTTGAAATACATGTAGCCCAAAAATGTACTTCATTTGTTATGGAAGACTAATTTGCTTTATGAGAGTATGGAATACACATCTACCACCTGAAAACATTTTAGTACAACCACCTTTTACAAATGCAGTATTTCTGTTTCTTGCTCCATGGTGGAAAAACTGCAATCAGCATAAGCAAACACCTTTGTGGTAATCAATAAATGGCATTAGTACTACATATATTATAAGTTGGGTCTGTTTTTGTTTTATGTTCTAATGTACAGCATTTTCATTTGGGGATGTCAAGAGAATGAAAAATGTGCTGTTGATAAAATGAAGTATAGAGTTTACTTTAGATATTACATCTTACAAAAACACTCTAAAATGCAGAAGCATACCTTCAAGTTCAACAGAATAATGTATATTGGAACGAGATAGTAATAAATTATTTATTACACGTATATTACCAAAATATTTATTTAATTAAAAACAAAATATACACGTAATTCCACAAACCACCAAAGCAAAGCTGCTATAGATTTTAACATTCTGAGTTGAGTCTTTACTTATATGCAAACACAATTTTTACATATTGTAATAATAGACTAAACTTTTATGTTTGTAAGATAGAGCTTAGGTAGTATCTGAGTATTATTTGCAACAATGCACTTGACTTTATTATTGACATAGAACTCCAACGTACAGGTTTCTTTTTTTTTTTTTTTTAAATAAGAAACAGTTTATTTGACCATTTATCAATGCAGCCTTCCATCTTGGGGCAGGTTTTTGAAAATCCATTTATTAATTAGAAATAAGCTAAAAGATGAGATGGGGGGGGAGTCCTAATTTATTAAAATCAATACCGCTCCTCTTTTACTTCATTTCCTGGATTCTTGAATCTTTAATCCAATTAGCATTAGGCTGTAGCGTATGAAAAATAATCTGCAAAATCATGACTCAATTAAGAGTGCTTTCTAATGACCTGTGTATTATCCTCCCCACTCTGACATTATTAATTTTTCTTCCAGTTAGGAAACAAAATAATTTTTTAAAATTGAGTGAAAGGAATAATTTTAGGTTAGCTATAGATTACTAAAGGTAATGCTGAACAAACCGGTACTGACAGCAAATAAATCAGTAGGTGCCTGAGGATGGAAGGTAGCTGGGGAAGAAGCCGAGAGGGAAATTAGGAAACTTTGGGAGGGGGTAGATCTGTTCACTGTCTTCACCGAGGTGGTGGTCTCAAGGATATGAACTAAGAGCTGATCCAGTTGTACACTCTAATCACATGTGACTTCTGGTCTGCCAGTTGTCTCTCAATAAAGCCACAGGGGGTTAAAAAAAGCACTGTTGTAAAAGTAAAGAGAATTATTAAAAATAAAAGTCATTTTCAGGCCCTTGCTGGTATGGCTGAGTGGAATGAACTCCAGCCTATGAACCCAAAGGTTGCTGGTTCGATTTCCAGCCAGGGCACATAACCAGGTTGCAAGCCTGGTCTCCAGTCAGGCTTATAGCTGGAAGCAGGTGAAAGGCAACCATTCATTGATGCTTCTCTCCCTTTCTTCCTGCCTCCCTTCCCCTTTCTCTAAAAATAATAAATAAACTCTCTAAAATTTTTTTCAAAGTAATTTTTAAGTGATTGTGATTTTATACCACTTTCCTTAAGAGAGCAAGAGGTTTTCATTTTTACTTGCTTTTACTTGTGATGCAAATTACAATATTTAAGGAAGCCTACTTTAAGACAAGCTTAGTTTTCTATGTATTGTTTTGCTTATTATCCATTACTATTCAGAGTTGCAACTTATTGCCATTAAAAAAGACAAAGCAAAGGACTTTGAATCAGAGAAAAATTAAGTTACTAAACACATACAATGTTTTCAGTTTACAAATCACTTTTTGCTGATATCTTTATGATCTTAGTCTACAATCCTTTTTTTCTCTACTTTGGTGTTTAAATTTGAAAGATTACATTTATTATTTTTTATACTCCCCACTTAAGATTAATTAAGATGGTATCATATTTCTCACTATTAATATTTAATAAATTTAAGTTTTTCCCTGTATAGAAGAGAATGAAATGTCAGATGAGAGTCTAAAGGATGACTTTACCACCATCACAACTCTGGAAGAAATTGCCCCACAAGTGAATCAAGTGGCTTTGATCTAGAAAGGAGCATAAACTTAAAAATAAAAAAGGAAGAAAGAAAAGATGAAATGGAGGAAGGAAAGGAAGTAGAAAGAAAGATGCATAAATCAAGTAGAATTTTAACACTTACAATACTCCTACTCCCTCATAGGGGTGTATTCAAGTAGCTTTACTTAATCAAAGGACTTGTCACCTAGTGCAACAGCCATGTGCCCCTGACAGAGAAAGCCTTCATTTGGTAGGAAAAATCCAAAAGCCTCATATCCCAGCTGCCACATACATATTTCTATCAGGCTTTAAATGTAGAAGGAAGAACTGAGCCTATTATAGCATTGCCATTAAACATCTTTAACTTATGCATTGATAATTACTGAAAGGAACACAGATATGCATTGTACTTTGCTTGATCCAGAGGAACATGCTTTGGCATAAGGCAGTGGAATTGCACATTGGAATTTTAAAATTGCAAATTGAGCCCTGGCTGGTCTGGCTTAATGGATTGAGTGCCAGCCTTCAAACCAAAGGGTCACTGGTTTGATTCCCAGTCAGGGCACATGCCTGGGTTGTAGGCCAGGTGCCCAGTTGAGGGTGTGCAAGAGGCAATCACATATTGATGTTTCTCTCCCTGTCTTTCTCTCTTCCTTCCCCTCTCTCTAAAAATAAAGAAATAAAATCTTATAAAAATAAAATAAAATTGCAAATTGAAGTTTTGAAATACAGAGAATCCAAAATGGTGAAATATTGACATTAACCACAATATTCAGTCTTCTTATATTAGACTGAAAATCATGCAAAGCATATATGGCAGTTTCCAACAGTAACTGATACCTTTTATTCTGGATTTGTAAAATTTATTTATTGATGAGAGAGATAGATAGATAGAGAGAGAGAGAGAGAGAGAGAGAGAGAGAGATCGAGATCCACTTATTTATGCATTCACTGGTTGCTTCTTGTATGAGCTCTGACCAGGTGACCAGGGATACCCTTAGCATAGAGACAATGCTCTAACCAACTGAGCTACCTACCAGGGCCCTAGATGTTCTTTTTTAAAAACAACTTAGTTCAATCTGGCCAACAGTTAGATTCCACACAGAGGGCATATTGCTTGCTGAGCAATTTGTCCTACAGATTAGTTGCTATGCTGCCTGGCTTCAGGCAAACTAGTTAACCAAGTTCCTGTCTCCTGTCATCATTGACAGTCAAACAGCTGGAAGTGAAAGCATTTGAGATACATTATAATGCTTTCTTATAAAAGGTTTTATACAAGCAAGAGCAAGGTACTCTTAAGATAATGTTGAGAAGAAAAATATAATCTTTAGGGGAAAAAATATATTCTTATCAACCCTTTGTAAGAAATGTTCATTTTCTCATTATTGTCTCTTAGTTTTATGTCATTGTAATAAAATGTTAAAGAAAATATAGTTAGAATATTAAAGATCTTAGGCTTTCCATTTTCACTAAAAAAAGTCTTACTATGGGCAGGTTTTTTTTTTTTTCCAACCTGGGCAGGTTTATATGAACTGGTCTGGTGACTTGTGTATGACATTTGTCTATACCCAACTAAAAAGTACCTAACTTAGCCACCTGGAGAAGCTACATACCCAGTTGTGCCTTCCTGGTTTGACTCCCTATGAAATGAATGTAAGCCAGTGGTTTGGTATCATATTGAGGGAATTTCACATGCATGTTATGAACTTTGGGGTCACAGGGCTGTTTTGCTGGCATCTTCCTCCTGCTGCCAACTTTCAGCATAAACAGTTTGCTTCAGTAAGTTGAGAGAAATAGAACAGGGACCCTGGTGTATCTGGAGAAGGTGTATCTGTTTGTAGAGAGTGCATGAAATAACTGTTCAACTTCTTGTAACTTTAAGACCGATTGCAAAGGCTTTTAGATCATTCAAGCAGCAGGTTGTTGAGCTGTTTGCTTTTCTTTAAATACTATGATGTATAAGTAACATGACATTATTTTGATGACCAAAAAAATTATTCATGCTAAAAGAAAATCTGAGGGAACATTAATTTTTTAAAGTAGAGATGCAATATTAATAGAAGAAACCATCTTATAACTTATATATTTAATGATAGTAAAGCATTCATGTCAATACATTGTTACTTACACTCAGATGCAATTCTATACTTGATAAGTTTTTAATCTTAAGGTAAAGTTATATATTTCAAAATTCCTGTATCTTGGGTAAATTTTCATTTTATTTCTAGTTGTATTAGTTTCTCTATTTTATTTATTTATTTTTGAAGATTTTATTTATTTATTTTTAGAAAGAGGGGAAGGGAGGGAAAAAAGGGAGAGAAACATCATAGTTTCTCTATTTTTATGAAAAATTTTCCATTTTCCCCTCTGAAAATTAAAGGTATTTTTTACCTTCAACAACACCTTTAAAAATATTAACACTATATCTACCATCTGATATGTTAATAAACTCTAATTTTCAGATGAGTGAGAAAATAAAAGCATCATATTAAATCGAGATTTTAGGCAGAACACCCAAAGATAGCAGTGTAAGTAGACACGGATCACTTTTTTGCACCATATATCAAAATTACAACAAAAATTATGGAACAACCATCACGCAGAACCAAATGGAATGGAAGTCTGACAACTACAAAATTAAGTTGAATGGAAGTCTGATAACTACGGAATAAAAGAAACCACATCTATCCAGACTGATAGAAGGGGCACAGACTTGGAACGGGCTGGTCCCACACCCATGTGTGATGGATAAAAATTTGGGAGGGGTATCTCGGGAGTGAGGAGTGCCAGCTCCATACCAGGTCCCCCAGCCCAGGGTTCCAGTGCCAGGAAGGTAAGTCCCATAACTTCTGGTAGCAAAAACCATCGGGGATTGAGTTGGTGGAAGAAACTGCTGGAACCCCAAGCAGTTCCTCTTAAAGATCCCACACACAGACTCACCTGCCCAGATTCACTCCCTCTGAGCTCCAGCACCTGGGTACTAGCTTGAAAGATGCCAGTGGTCAGTGGCATACAGGGAGGAACTGAAGTGCTGGCATCAAGGTGAGCAGAGGCCATTGGCCCTGTGCTAAACCCTCCACTCACAGAACTGGCAATATCTGAGACTCCATCAACCTGCCTAACACTGACCTGCCGTGGAATTCCCCAGAGACTCCACCCCACCCAATTTATAAGCCTACGCAAGCTGCTTTTCCATACGAATGGCTGGATTTGGTTCAGGCTTCACAACTTCCTAAATGCTATCAAACAACAGTAGCTGCCTCAGTGAGCCGAGGCCTGGCACTAGCAGCAGCAGCCTAGATTCACAGCTTGGTTTCGCCTGGGCATCTCCAAGCCCAGCACAAGTAGCAGCATCTCAGACTGCTGTGTAACTCAGGCAGGGCGGTGCCCCGGGCAACACAGAGGTGGGGGCCAACTTTGTTGGCCTGCAGCACCTGGAAAAACCCAGGGCCATCACCCAGTGGACAGTTACAGACCATGTTGGAGCACCACCACCCTATCCCTGCACAGCTGATCCTCCACAGAGGAAGGAATTTGGTGGTCAGTGGTCACAGCCAGTCCTCGCAGCTGGCTGGCCCGGGTAAATCCCTCCTATCAATCTGCCAATAGCAGTCAAGGCTCAACTACAAGAGGAGGGTGTACTTAGCCTGAAGGAAGGGTGCATCTCAAGTACCCAGCTTGGGTGATAGGGGAGGATGCGCCACTGGAACCTATAGGACACCTACTACATTAGGCCACTCTACCAAGACATGGAGTCAAAGCAGCTTGATCTAATACATAGAAACAAACACAGGGAAACTCTTAAACAAGGAGACAAAGCAACATAGCCCAAATGAAAGGACAGATCAAAATTCCAGAAAAAGAGCTAAATGAAATAGGGATAAGAAATCTATCAGATGCAGAGTTCAAAACACTGGTGATCAGGACATTCAAAGAATTCACTGAGTATGACAAAAGTGTAAGGGAAGAAATGAAGGCATCAGTAAGTGAAATAAAAAAAAAAAGATCCAGCCCTGGCTGGTGGCACAGTGGATAAGGAGCCGGCCTGCAAACCCAAAAGTTGCTGGTTCGATTCTCCAGCCAGGTCTCCAGCCAGGTCCGTGGCTGGAGGCAGGCAAAAGGCAACCATACGTTGATGTCTCTCTTCCTCTCTGCCTCTCTCCCTTCCCCTCTCACTAAAAATAATAAATAAAATCTTTTGAAAAATGAAAATAAGAAGATCCACAGGGAATCAACAGTGAAGGAAAGGAAGCCAGGATTCAAATCAATGATTTGTAACATAGGGAAGAAATAAACTTTTAACCAGAACAGAATGAAGAAACAAGAATTCTAAAAAAAAGAGGAGCATATAAAACTCTGGGGTATCTCCAAAACGGCCAACATTCAAATCATAAGGTTGCCAGAAGGAGAAGAGAAAGAGCAAGAAATTGAAAACTTGGCAAAGGAAATAGACATCCAAGTCCAGGAAGTACAGAGTCCCAAACTAGTTGGACCCAAAGAAAACTGCACCAAGATACAACATAATTAAAATGCCAAAGGTTAAGTGTAAAGAGAGTATCTTAAAAGCGGCCAGAGAAGAGAGTTACCTATAAAGGAGTTCCTTTAAGACTATGAGCTGCCTTCTGAAAAGAAACTTTGCAGGCAAGAAGGGACTGGTAAGAAGTAGTCAAAGTGATGAAAAGCAAGGATCTACAACCAAGATGATTCTATCCAGCAAAGCTATCATTTAGGATGAAAAGGCAGATAAAGTGCTTTCCAGACAAAATAAAGCTAAAAGAGTTTATCATCACCAAGCCTTTATTATATGAAATATTAAAGGGACTTTTTAAGAAAAAGAAGATCAAAACTATGAACTGTAAAATGACAATAAACTCACAACTATCAACAAGTAAATCTAAAAAACAAAAACAAATAAGAAAACAACCAGAACAGATCAGAATCACAGATGTGGAGATCATTTGGAGGATTATCAGTGGTGAGGGGAAAAAGGGAGAATAGAAGAAAAGGTGCAGGGATCAAGAAGCATGACACAGGTGGGCACAAAATAGACAGGGAGATGTCAAGAATAGTATAGGAAATAGAGAAAACAAAGAACTTACATGCGTGAACCACGGATATGAACTAAGGTGGGGATTGCTGGAGGAAAGAAGGGTACCAGGTAGAGGCAAGCAAAGAGGAAAAATTAAGATAACTGTAAAAGCATAATCAGTAAAATATACTTTAACAAAAGCAGATATATTGTTACTTTACCATTTGACATAGTATAGATTAATAATATTTAGATAATTAGCATATAAGACGCACTGAATGTAATTTAGACTTTCTTCAATAGTTTAAAAATCAATTCAGAATTTTGTAATATCTCATCCTCACCACCATCCATATTCATTCATCATTCATTCCAGCTAAATTTATTGAGCTTACTACATGCCACACACAGTACCAGGCACAAGAAATAAAAAATAAAAAATAAATAGATGTATAGTCATGGACTCTACCTTCTAGCAAGGTGTATTAAATAATATTGAATGGATAGATAAGAAAACTTACTAGTCAAGAGCGTGCCAGGTATTGGAAATTTCACAATGCATATTATACCTTGAAACTAGATCACATTTTCTGCTGGCCTTTTAATCAGTTCTTAGCTTATTTAGTAGTGCCCATAACTAAGTCACTTTGAATTAATAATTCAGCACAATTTCATGTATGATACAAGTAATTTACAAAAATCAAACAGAAAGTATAATACCTTCTCTTCATCTGCTAATCATACAGTTCTGTTTAAAAGCAGTTAATTTTTGTCCTAGATTAGTTTCATTTTTAATATTTTTAAGATTTTATTTTGATTTTAATTTTTAGAGAGAGGGGAAGGGAGGGAGAAAGCAAGGGTGAGAAATTAAACATCAAAATGTGTGGTTGCCTCTCACATGCCCCCAACTGGGGACCTGGCCCTCAACCCAGGCATGTGCCCTGATGGGGAATCAAACCAGTGATGCTTTGTTTCACTGGCTGGCTCTCCATCCACACCAGCCAAGGCTCCTAGCTTAGTTTTATTTTGGTGTGAATGTTTTTATTAGTCATCAAACTAGAGTCACGTCATTTATACATTGTTTGCTCTGACATACATTCAGCATTTTAAAGAACATGTCAGTTCAATTTACCAGTCATAATGAATGAGAATCACTTGTTTATTTCCCAGTAGTAGTATCAGGTCATCTCTCTTCTTAGACCACAAGGCACAAATTATCCTACTATACAGAGAAGAGTTTTTGCTGTGTACATGGTATCTAATTTTTTTCTCTGCCTAGATTTATTTCATAAAAAATGCTGCTGATAGAGCTAAGGGAAACGGAAAGAGTGGTCCAGATAATTCTGGAAAATCCAGCTCCACACACATTCCTTCCTCTGATTGTGCCTTCAGCCTGACGCTTGGAAGAGCAGATGAATTATGGACCCAGACTTAGCCTAGGAGCAGGCATTCCTTGGGGAAAACTCAGACAACTTGGCACACAGGATCCCTGGTGTTGAACGCACCACCAGGCTGGACTAACTTCGGTGGGAGCGGCTATCCTCAGGGGTAGGGCAACCCTGGAGAAGGGTAGAGGGTTTAACTCATCATCTTTTTTAACCCCCTCATCTCCTCCGTGAGTTCCTGTCTGAGTTAAAGACACAACGCACTTACTAAAAGCCGGACTCAGAGGACAGACACAAGGAAGACAGTGTCAGGATTGATCTTGAAGTTTAGGTTGGATACAGAGGAAGGAGAGAATTTGATGCTGGTGATGGACAATGACAGGCACTAGAAACAATTGATTATAGGTACCAATGGGGTGGGAGGCTTGTTGGAAGAGAGTAAGAAGGTGGAAGAATGAGGTAAGTGTAAGGGCTTGAAGGGAGCTAGTTTCAGCTTCAAGTCTGAAATGGCCTCAGGAGGGAATAGCTGAAATTGCGCGTGGGGCTGTCTTCAAAGGGGAGAACTATAAGGCTCTTGGAGGCCAGGGTGTGAGAGTCTTAAAGACATGGTCAGAATTTAGAATAATAAGCCATATCATCTTTAGCACAGGATGCCTCCCCGGAAATGGGAATGCTAATTGAATGGCTGTGACTGGAGGGTACAATTCTGCTTGGCCTGTAGGAGATGCATTTCTGACATCACTACCTACTCTCAGCATACATGAACTTATAATCATTGGCTGAGATCTCTATTTTCTCTAAATCCTTTAGAACTGTCCTAATGGGACCCCACCCCTATTCACACCGAGCAAGACTGGCACTTGAACTCATGACCCCTATGGGGCTGGGGGTCAGCAGACCATGGCCCAAGAGGCCCTTAGTGTACTGCCCACAGGGTATTTGTTTGTGCATTTTCAAATGAATGAAAACAATCAAAAGAAGGGTAATATTCCGTGAGAAATGAACGTTACCTGAAGTTCAAATTCCTGCACCTCGAAATAAAGTTTTATGGGACCACAGGCACGCCTGTTGGCTCCCTTCCTCAGGTGGCTGTTGTCCCACTACAAGGGCAGAGTCGAGCAGTTGGGCTAAATCATTCATTTTCTGGTCCTTTAAAAACAAATTATCTGCTGGGCATCTAAAGACCCTGGTCCAAAAATAAGATGTGAACCTCAGGAGCGATGATCGTCCTGCTGAGAAAACATTGGCAATTGGGATTCACACTGAGAAGGGTGTGGGGGTGTCTGTGTGCCCCCCTGCTGCCACTGTGGGACCAGAGTGTGTAGACCAGGACTGCCTGGGACAGATCTGGGGGAGAGCACACCCAGTTTAAACCTTGGTACTACACATCGTTAGCCAACCACCCAATTCCTCTGAGTCTCAGCTTATTATGGTATGAAATGGAATGGAGTTCTTACTCCACTGGGCTGATGACATGTGGTTACCTTTAGATCTTTCCCCTTTTTAGCAGTGAAATCTCAAGAAAGAATGAACTACAACTTACGTCACCAAGAGACCATTTAACACACTGCAGCAATAAGAGAGAAAAATTTTTTCATCTTATAATCTTGGCACCTCAGAGCACTCAGTTAGAAACTATTAAGAAATCTGAGTCTTAGCACAGCGCCAAGCAGAAGAAATGAAGGCCGTGTGGTGCTGAAAAAACTGCGCTGTATCCTCACTTTCCCAAATTAGGAGACAGTTAGTACATCATGCTGCGGCCATATGATGACTATTTTATAGTTATTAAAAGAAAAGTAACAGGTTTTTAATGACATACATAAAATGTGAAAGATGTAATACTTAGTAGGGAAAAACGAATGTAAAATTTTATATACAAGCTCAACTATACTTAAAAGAATAAAGCACCCTGGCTGGTGGCTCAGTGGATAAGGCACGGGCCTGCGAACTCAAAGGTGGCTGGTTCAATTCCCCAGTCAGGGCACATAACCAGGTTGCAAGCCAGGTCTCCAGCCAGGTCCATAGCTGGAGGCAGGAGATGTCTCTCTCCCTCTTTGCCTCTCTCCCTCCCCTCCTCTCTAAAAACAATAAATAAAATCTTTTAAAAATATATAAAGCACACAAAGAATAGTAAGGAATAAAAAGTACATGGACTTTTTGAAAAACACAGTATTATTGAGATGCAATTTACATACCAAGACATGGACTCCTAAGACACAACAGGAGACTTCAAAAAGACCTGGAGTGGTGGTGGTTGCTGCAGGACACGCCCACACTGAATCAGGAAGTGCACATATCTGTTCTTTTAGGGAAACCTAGCAAGAAGCACTAATTTAGATCAAGCTTTCAACTTGTTTATTTTGCTGGTAAGGAAATGGAGACCTGTCTATGGAAGTACAGTTTATTACAGTAGTCCCTGTTATCTACAGGGGATCCATTTCAAGACCCCCCAGTGGATGCCTGGGACCACAGACAGTACTGAACCCTATATAAACTATGTTTTTCACTAGACATACATGATAAAGTTTAATTTATGAATTAGGCACAGTAAGAGGTTAATAACAATAACTCTTAATAAAAAAAGATCAATTATAACAATATCCTATATGAAAGTTATGTAAATGTGGTCTTTCTCTTTCAAAATACATACTCATAGAGCAGAACAAAGGGATCATTCCTGTCCTACTCTAGACGGAGCTGAATATGAAAGGGGTTTTATCACACTATTCAGAACAGCCAGCAATTTAAAACTTCTGAGTTATTTCTGGATTTTCTTCTGTAATATTTTTGGACCACATTTAACCGTGGATAAATGAAACCAGACAAAGTGAAGCTGTGGGTAAGGGAGACTACCATAGCAGCAAAGTGGGAGCTAGAAGGACAGGTTGCAAGTTCAATACACTTAAACATGCTAATTGTTTAACATCTCTCTCTTGTTCTCATTTATATTCAGATATAGTTTTTATGTTGTTATAATTCTAGTAGAGACACAAATTTGGGGACTACTAATTTTTGAAAACACTTTTTTATTCTCTCAAGTCCTGCTATGTTAACTTTTGGTCTTTTTAAGCTTTTCTCTTCATCTGTATGCTCAATACATTTGCTGTATTTGTGAGCCTGTGGAGTAGTTTTGTAAAAAGTTCAAGAAATTCAAAGGGCCCTTTTATTAGCATTTGTTGGAATCTCTGACCTCATTTTTAAATTTGAATTTTAAATTCTTTTCGAAGTTTGCCTCTTTAGAAAGTACTTATTTTCCTCTAAATATTTCAAGACAATAAATACCTTTAAAAATGCTTCCCCCTTTAGCCCAAAGGAAGATCTGGGCTCCTCCCAGATACCTCTTCTCTCTTCCCCCAACAAAGAATTATCAGCCAAGTCTTTAAGGGTCTAAGTTTTCCCCCTTGCTCCTTAGAACTTGCCAGCAAATACTTCTCTTCTAGCACAGCAGCTTTCAACCTTAGCTGCTCTTTAGAACCACCTGGAGGCTCCCAGTTATTTTCACTGAGATGGGGACATGATCCTCATCTTCAGCAAAGATTGACAGCTTCTGTTTTGAATGAATAGGTTAAAACACATCTATTTTTCTAAGGATATTTTTGTGGTAAAGTAAGCCCAGGTGGGAAATTAAAAGGTTTGACCTTTGCAAATGAAATTTCATTTGCTGTCACTTGGAGCTGTCAGGGAAAGTGATTCTTTTGGACAAGCCCACTGAACTTCTACAACTAACTGTCTTCATTCATTCATTCATTTATTATTCATTCATTAAAAATGGACACTGTGACAACACTCAAGATTTACATTACTGCCTGCTTTCAAGGTGCTTACAGTCTAGTAAGATTGTAAGTGCTTAAGTGAATATGATAAAGTGTCACATGTGCTATGAGAGAGGCACATGTAGGCTTCCTCTGAATAAGGAGTAAGTTAAAAATCTAATTTCTAGTGTATTAATAGAATATATTATAGTTCATTATATCTAAATCAAGCTTAAAATATAATAATTCATTTTTAATTGGAAGTTATAAAAATATGAGATATAGATGAATATCACAAGTATATCAATAGCAAATGCGAAGTTGTCTGAAATTGAGGGCAAATGTGAAGATTCTTTGAAATGACAAATAAAAACTGTTTAAATATTGGTGTAAAACTTAGAAAAAATTTATTTTGATAGATGATGCTTAAATCATTCAAGGAACTATCAGTAAGATAGACCAAGAATAAAACAGAGACAATGGAAAGGAAAAAGGGCAAGAACAAGAAAGTAAAAGAATGTCTCCTGAAGAAAGCATAACAATTCAAATGTAGTTAAGACTATCACAAGTTAATAATATACTAAATGGAAGAAAAATATGTTAAATTAAAAAAAGCATTGTGTGTAATAATAACACATTACTTAAAAATAGTCACTATTGCAAAAATGCATTTTCCTATTTATTGAAAATACATTGTATAAAATATATTATTTTGGTTCATTTAAAAATATTATTTGTGAAAGACCCATGGACATGGACAATGAGATGAGGATTGATTATGGGAAAGGGGATGGGAAGGGTGAGGCAGGGGAAAACAATGGGGGAAAAAATGAAACAATCATAATACAACAACAATAAATAAATTAAATCTATATATTTTTAAAGAATAAACAGACTACAAATAAAAACTTCATAAAAATTGTAAAGATGTCCTTATTTAAAATTTTTAAATGTGAAAAATCTAGTAAAATTATTTAAAAAGCCAACACTGAAATCAAATAAAGTAAAATTATATCAAACCAAATGCACTGGGGGAATTTGCTCAGTAAGAAATCCAGGTATTTTGTTCTTTATAAAATTCTACAAAATTCTACTCTACTATTAAGAAATCTTGAAATTATGCTCATAGGTATCCAAAACTTCTCAAGTTGGCGCTGACAGCCCATTATATACACTGATGAAAAGCAGACTGAATATAGCATTCACTTTAGTACTACAGATATGCCACATTGCTAATAGAATATTTATAACCAACAGTATTTATGAATAATACCTTTTTTTTTTTTTTTTTTTTTTACATTCAGCACAAGTCTATTAAAACTACTATATTGCTGAGAGTACTAGATTTTTGGTCACAAAAAATATTGATTTAAGCTGTTATGACTACTTTTCAGTGCTTTGTATATTCCTTCATAAAATGTTGCAGAGATAGTGCTGCTTAGCAAAGTAGTCTATGATGGTGGTTTTAGTGTAACCACAGCATGCAGGGAAGGCACATCCATTTCCAGGAAGAACAAAACACTTTCCCTTCCATGATGGAAGTGGTCCAATGTAATCAACCTGCCAACAGGTAGTTGGCTGATCACCCTGAAGAATGGTGTCATATTGCTCTCTGCTGCTGGCAATTGGGCTCTTTGCAGTGGCCATATCCAGGTTGACCTTGACGATGGACATCTATGTTGCTACCATGACCACATCATTCATGAGCCAATTGAGCAATGATAAGTCACTGGGGAAAAAGGTGGATTGGTAGCCACAAAACAGGTCATCCTGTTCACCATTGTGGTAGAATTCACAAGTTTTACTATGTTCCCCATCATTGCAAAGCAACTGGCCTGATAGAATAGTGGGATGGCCTGTGGAAAACTCAGTAGAACCAGGCACCCAACATATTGTGTGGTTTCTTACACAGCTAGGATTCACTGATCCAAGATTCAAGAAGGAGCAAGAGTGTCTGGCTTACATAAACTCTGACCTGGCTTTGGAGGTGAAGAACAAAGGCAATGAATGCTTCTAGAAAGGGACTATCCCCAAGCCATGAAGCATTATACAGAAGGCATCAAACAAAACCCAAGAGATGCCAAATTGTACAGCAATTGAGTTGTCTGCTACACCAAGCTGATGGAGCTTCAGGGGTTGTTCAAAGACTTGAAGAATGTATCCAGCTAGAGCCAACCTTCATCAGGGGTTATACACAGAAAGTAGCTGCCCTAGAAGCAGATGAACACCTACATGAAAGCTAAGATGTCTACCAGAAAGCACTAGAGCTGGACTGCAATACCAAGGAGGCAGCAGATGGTTACGGATGTTGTGTGATGGCCCTGTACACCTAACACAATGCCCTGAAGCTGTGAAGGGATGGACCATGGCCAACCCTAAGGTGCCATGAGTGACCCAGCCATGAGGCTTACTTGTCCTGGAACAGATGCACAAGGATCCTCAGGCACTCAGCAAGTGCTTCAGGAATCCTGTTAATAGCGCAGAAGATCCAGAAGCTGATGAATGTGGGTCTGATTGCAATTTCATGATAACTTGCTCATCTTCCCCCTCCCTTTTGACCTTGTATGGAAAGAGGAGCTGGGATCTTGGCAAGCAGTATGAAGCAGGAGAGAAGGGGGGAAAAGCAAACAACTTATATTTATACAGACCTGTGTGGAAGATACAGAGAGTTGTACTCACATTACTCTATAGTGGCTACCCCTGGGACCTTGCAGCACATGCTTGGTTTCTTCTGCCTCCCTCTAGTTCCGTGTCTCTGTCCCCTGTCCTCTGTCCCCAGTCATTGTCTCGGCTGTTCTCCCATAGTTGGCTATTTTTTCATCTGGGACAGTGGGCATGTATGGGCAAAGAGGGGTTCTTCTCAGCCTCAGGTCCCAACTGTCTTCACATTGTTAATTCCACATTCCCTTCTCCAATAAAACAAACCAGCTGTGACTATGTGACCAGTTACAGAGATGAGGGCTTAATTAATTGTTTTAAGTATTTCTTTCTTATTTTGTTATGAATATGCTTGTATGCACATATATGCATGTATTTATGCATCTAATATTATCTATCTTATCTTTGTTTTCTTCCCTCCCTTATCCCCTTATCGTATAACATAAGAGGCATTGACTTTACATCCCAGTATGTAAGTATTGTTAACTTTAATTGTAGTATTTAAGTTACAGGATATCCAAGGGTTTCACATACTCTTAGGGAAAGAGTTGTTGTGCTTTCAGTTGTATGCAGGATTGGTGTATCAAGTTAGGTGGAGGCATGGCTTTGTTATTTTCTTTATTTGGAAATTCAGATGGCTTAAGAGGTTGTGTATGAATGCCAGGTTGATCAGTAGTGGACTGTGATAGTTAATTTTATGTGTCAACTTGTCTAGGCTATCGTGTCCGTTGTTCGGTCGAACACCAGTCTAGGTGTTGCCATGAAAGTATTTTTTGGATGTAATTAATATTTAAATCAGTAGATTCTAAGTAAAGCAGATTACCCTCAATAACATGGCTAGCCCACATCCAATCAGCAGACAGCACGAAGAGAAAAGACTGAGTTTCTCAAAGAAGGAAGAAATTCTGTCTTCAGACCCCCTTTGGATTCAATATTGCAGTATCAATTCCTGCTGGAGATTCCGCCCACTGGTCCACCATGCAAACTTTGGATTACCCAGCCCCTTTAATTCATACATAATTCCTCAAAATAAATCTTCCTTCTTTTCTGTGTTTTGCGTATGTGTGCATGTGTGCATTTTACTGGGGAATTGCAATCATAGGTAACATCATAAAAAAGAAATGTATTACAAATATCTATGAAGATGGGATTTAAAATTCAACCCAATTATTATAGACTAAAGCCTCTGTTACAGCTGGTAAAAATTTGTCTTTTGCTGTAATGCCACTGTAAACTGATAATGTCCTTGGTGTTAAGATGATAAATCAAAATTACTTATAAATGAAATAAACTTTGGTATCAAAGTAGTAATTTGTAAAAAGTCATGGAGGTAGCAGTGGGATGGTACTTGTCTCCAAGCCAGTCCTTGCGAAGTAAGGGCGCTATGGATTGTAGAAGTGCTGGCCTTCTGGTTGTGATCACCCAACACTCCTACCTAGTACCACTTCATTATAATAAGGAAATAGTTTAACCTTGACTGCTGGAATAAATTCTTCTAATTTATGTTCTGTAACCCCTTTGTTCACTGATTTCACTGAATTCTATAAAACATAAATATTTACCATATTCTAATGGTTTTGCTAGCCACATACAATCATTCATTCAACAAATATTTATTAAGTGCTTAGAATGAGCCATATTCTCTGTAAATTCCATTCAGACAGGCTGTTGCCTGTTTTGTTCAGTATTGGGTCTCCAGTGCTAAGAATAATGCTTTGTACAGAATAGGAGCTCAATAAATTTGTGCTGAATTAATGAATGGAAAGAAGCATATCTAATATTACTAGTAACAATTTGTGCCTTATCCGTGTCAAAGTATTGCTAATATATGCATTTTAGTTGTGAATAAAACAAGCCTTTTAATAACTGTTAGCTATGGCAAAAAAGGCTTTTAAACATGATGTTTTTGTGAAAGGCTTTGAAGTCTTATATGAAAAGTATACGCAATGTCATGGATTTATTTTAAAATTTACTTTTTCATTGCTTCATTGTGAAGAAGAACATGATTATTATTTTTAAATGAAAATAAGGTCTTGCAAGGGGTTTAGATTCTCAGAGCTGTCCTTCTAAAACCTGTGACATCCAAAATAGTCCTGTAATAGTCATACACCATCGCCATCATGTGTATGTTTCTGTGGAAAACTAGAACTTGACGCGCGGTATTGGGGGAGGGGTTGTTGGCATGGTGGGCCCTGAGCATTGTGAGTGCACCGAGAACAGTGTTCAAATTCAACAGGGCTTGATGTTGTATCTATCGAAGGGATGGGAGCAGAGGTTCTAGATGAGGAGAAGAGTACACTCTAGACAGAGGTACGGCTCAAATAAGAGGAAGTGGTGATATTATAAATGCCACCACTATTAAGAAGGGGAGAGAAATGGCTGTGTAGCCTATATCATGCAGAAGTTAGGGGAACCAGGAGTGGAAACAATCCCAGGCAGAGGCAGAAAGAGAAGGGAGTTCCAGTCAAGTCAGAACCTTACTGATTTTAAGTGGTTGATTGGCCATGTGTAAATCAGGGACTGAGTGTATTAGAAAGTACCCAAAAGTAAATCATTTTAAAACTTTGTCTAAAGAAAAACAGGATCTAATGATTAGCTTTTGTTGTTCTGCAACAAAAGAATGTGCTTAAGTAAAATATTTACTGTAGAAGGCATTTTTTTGAAACTGTTTTTTATTAAATACTGACTCTACATGAAACAATATGAATAATAAATATCCATATATCTACTGCTCATTTTAAGAAATCAGACATTAATCATTTAAAAGGGTCTAAATGGGACAAGAGAACAGTTGCACTTTTTCAGGTAGTTGTGTGCCTGGAACTTCATAATCATCTTGGGGAAAAGCTAAAAACAAAAGGAAACAACTCAGCCAGGAGCCTAGGCATTTAATTAAGAACATCAAAAACTGACATGCATACAAAATAAACTAATAAAATATAATATTGATTAGCCCCATAAATATTTTGAATAAAAGCAGAGTTTTATATTTTAAAGCCCAAGAAATGTTGCTCTATGGTGAGTAGGACCATTTGTCAAGTGGTACATGTTCACAAAGCCTATTTGAAAAGAAGCAAGATGATTCTTCTGTTAAGGAAAAAGGCCCATTATTCAGATGAACTCCTTTTCATGAAGACATTTTTCTATCCTAGCTTTAACTAAGCACTGACGTCCTTCTCCAAATCTAAGATTTTATAAAAATTTTGCCTTTTGACAAAAGCACCCCCCACCCACCCCGCACCCTAAGTGTGCTTTCATTTCCTGCTACGTTATTTCTGAGCTACAGAAGAACTTAAAAATATAGGTAGGAAACTGAGTCCTGGATGCATTTAATAAGATGTCCAGAACATTCCCATGAAAAAGTTCTAGAGGTAGATAGTGGTGACAGTTGCACAGCAATATGAATGTATTTAATGCCACTGAACTGCACACACAAAAATGGTTAAACTGGCAATTTTATGTTATGTGTATTTTATTGCAATAAAAAGACGCAACCAACCAACCAACCAAAAACGTGTCTAAGTAATGTTGACTATGGGTTCAAGTTCTGGGCTAGCACCTATTTCTTCTAAGAACCCCCTCCGCCGACCTGCTGCGAACTTTTATGGTAAGTGAGATGAGGTCAACATCTGGTGTGTCCACATACAAATTCTTACTTAACAGGGCACAAGTGAGAAGTGATCCTCATATTGCACTTCATTTGTTAGATTCTTTTTACTAGATATCTAGATTTTTATTTTGGAGTTATTGAGCTCAACATAAGAGAAAGGAGAATTGTAGGAAAACATGTTAGTATTTCTTAAATTGGCCCTGGTTGGTGGCACAGTGGATAAGACACCGGCCTGTGAACCCAAAGATCGCTGGTCCGATTCCCAGCCAAGGCACATAACCAGGTTGCAAGTCAGGTCTCCAGCCAGGTCCATAGCTGGAAGCAGGTGAAAGACAACCTTACATTGATGTCTCTTCCTCTCTCCCTCCCCCTGTCTCTAAAAATAATAAATAAAATCTTTTAAAAATTTCTTAAATTGATTACATTTGTAAATACATACATATGCATATTATTTTGTTATTATTTGTACTTGTACTAAAAATAAACTATATTATCATCTATATCTTTTAGTATTTATGCCATGTAAAGTAATATTTTAGGAAGGGGCTGTGCTAAAATCTGTGCAAGATACTAAGAAAATGATCCCTGCAGTCTAGTTAGGGAAACATCTATAAATTCATACAACAATAACTTTAAAAAATTGAAGCATAATATACAGAGGTACTCAAGTCAAGTGTATACCTTGAATGAGTTGTGCACAAAATGTTTTATGAAATGAACATACCCATTGAGATTAGAAATAGAATTCTCAACATTCCCACATCTTCCCCATGTGTCCTCCAAGACACCAACTACTCCCCCAGTTAACAACTGTCTGATATCACTCACCATAGATTAGTTTGGACTGTCTTTGACCTTTATGTAAATAACATCATATGGTAGTATTCTTTCATCCAGTTCCTTTTGCTCAGATTATTTTTATGTAATTTGTGCATGCTATTGCATGGAGCTACAGATTTTTTCATTTTCATTTCAATGTAGTATTCCTTTGAGCAAAAACACTACAATTTATTCATTCTTTGGTGAAGGAACTCTAGTGGATATATACTTAGGAGTGAGATTATTGGGTCATAAAGCAGGCATGCTCAGCTTTAATGGTTTTTGCCAACCAGTCTTTCAATTTACACTTCAAGTTGTCATTTTCTAATTGTGTCTAATATATAGAAACAATTGAATTTTGTATTTTGACCTTTCATTCTAGAGCTCTTAAATTTAATTCTAACAGTTGGTGGATTCTTTGGGATTTTCTACATAAACGTTCATGCAATCTGCAAATAATGACAGCTTTATTTCTTCTTTAGCAACACTTGCACTATTTTTTTCCCCTTTTATTGCATCAGCTAGAACCTCCTGTACAATGTTAAATACAAATAGTAATAGTAGACATGCTATTTCCAATTTTCTTACTCAGTTTCAGAGAGAAGCCATAAATGTTTCACCACTGAGTATGATGTTTCTTACAGGCTTTTTGCATATTTGCATCATTATATTAGGGAACTTCTGTTCCATTTTTTAAAATGCCAATATTACTTCCTTTGAATATAACTTATAGATAGCAAACATAAACAAATCCTAAGTGCATAATTCAATAAATTTTGATGGAGCATTGTCAAGATGTAATCATCAACCAGATTAATATTCTCTTAGGTAAATACTTGGACTAGATCTGTTGGGTCGTGGGCAGTTTATGCTTCACTTCATGAAGAAATGCCATACTGCTTTCAAAGTGATTGTATAGTTCTGCTGGCAATGAATAAAAGTTCCAATTGTTGTACATTCTCACCAATATTAGGTATTATCAGTCTTTATAATTTTGGACATTCTAGAGGGTAAGTGGTACCTTATCATTTTAATTTGCATTAGTTCCCTGATGGCAAATGACTTTGAACATCTTTTCATATGTTTATTGGACATTCATAAACTTTTGTAAAGTGTTTTTTACAAGTCTTTCGTCCATTTTGTTATGGGGTTGTCTTTTTATTATTATAATAATTTGAGTTGTTCTTTACTTTTTCTGGGTATAGGTGTTTTGCCTGATATGTATATTGCAAATATGTTCCACTAATCTGTGGACTTCCTTTTCACTTCCTTAGTGGCATTTTTTGATAAGAACTTTATAATTTTAATGAAGTACAAATTATCATTTATTTTTTTCTGATGTCTTTCATGTCATCTCAAAAAAATCTTTGCCTACTCCAAAGCTATAAAAATATTTATTACTTCATGTTTTCTTCTAAAAGGTCTACAGTTTTAGCTTTAACATTTAAGTCTATGATATGTCTCTAATTCAGTCTTGGGTATGGTGTGAGGTGGGAGCCAATATTTACTTTTTCCATCCTGATATCTAGTTGTTATAGCACTATATACTGACAAGATTTCCCTTTTTCCATTGAAAAAAGTTGTTCTTTGACAACTTTGTAAAAAGTTGACTGTCAATTTAGGGGTTGATTTCTAGACTGCTTTGTTTCACTGATCTACTTATCTATCCTTATATCAATATTACACTGGCTTAATTATTGTAACTCAATAATTATTGTAGCTCAAAATTCAAGTGAATATTGAAATCAATAGTGTAAGTTATCCCAGCTGTTTTTCTTATATGTAGTTCCATATAAAAATTTAAATTAGCATCTAATTTTTTAATAAAAAGACCTGCTAGGATTTTGATTGGGATTGTAATAAATCTATAGATCAATTTGGAAAGAGCTGACATCTTAAAAATATTCAGCATACCCCACTCTTTTAAGTCTTTATGAATTTCTATAAGCAATGTATTTAGTTTTCAATATAGAGACCTTGAACATCCTTCATTAAATATATTTGATATTTTTATGCTTTTGTGATATTTTTAAAGATTTTACTTTCCAATGGTTTCTTGCCTATATGTAGATATACAATTGATCTCTGTGTGTAAACCTTGTGTCCTATGATCTTACATTCATTTTAATCATTTGTAAACTTTTTTTATTCTCACCCAAGAACATTTTTTTCCATTGTGTTTAGAGAGAAAGGAAGGAGAAGAGGAAAGGAGAGAGAGAAACATTGATTCAAGAGAGAAGCATCCATCAGTTGCCTCCAGCACAGGTCTGGACTGGTGATGGAACCCGTAACCTACTCATAGGTATGTGTCCTGTCTGGGAATCAAACCTTTTGGTTATGGTACTATGCACCAACCAACTCAGCCATATTGGCCAGGGCAACAGCTTGTAGATTTTTTAATTTATATGTATAAATTCACATAATCAGTGAATAAAGATAGTTTTATTTCCTTTCTTTTCATTTTCTTGCCTTATTTAACTGGATAGGATTTGCAGAGAGGCTAACAACTTGTCTAAGTTGACACAGTGAGAGACTGAAACTCATGTCAATTTGACCCCAGAACACCCTGGAATGAGTGTGTCTTAGGTGTTTAGTTGTTTTATTCCTTAAGATGATATATCTAGAAAAAAATATTTAGGATCATATTGAAGAGGGTCTTGAATATGAGTTAAAAGATCTGAATTATATTTTGTAGGCAATAAAAATTGTTTTCAAGTGGAAAGTAAAGGAGTAAAAGTGAAAATATAAATCATGTGAGTTTGCAGTATGGTTTGAAAGGAGACTCTCATTCATTTATTTATTCATTGCATAATCATTTATTGAGCATGTGTTATATTCTAGGGATTGTTATAGGTATTGAGGAAATAAAAGTGAACTGTGGGGGATGGATGTAATACAATAACAATAAAAGAAAAAAAGAAAAAAAATGAAATGTGTTGTTTAGGGCATGTAGATATTTAGTGATAGAAAAAAGACTCAGCATAATTTGTTAGCCATGTTGCAAAGGCAGCTCTATGATCTTGCATGAATTCATTTACTGCACCTCAATTTTCTCATATGTAAAATGGTAATAATAATACATATAATGCCTACTTTGATTAGAAATAAAAAATATATAATATACTTGACTTATATTAGACACATTTATGGTAATTATAATATTAAAGGGGTTTGGAGAGAGCAAACAATAAGAATAAAAGTCAAATACTTGTTTTGTTCAATAATCAAATTGTCAAACAAATATTTTAACTGATTCCCCCTCCAGTGATTTTTAATGGAATAAACTATATGCTTTTGCAATTTGAGAGTACAATAGAGATAACTATGTATGCACAGATCTAATCAACATAATATTCCTTTACATTTGTATAAAGAGCTTAATAGTTAACAAAATATACTTATTTATACCATTTTGAATCTTTCAACCATTATACAGATGAGGAAATTGAGATATTTATCTAAGGTAACATAGTAAGTAGCAAAGTTCAGTTCATGTTTATTTTCCTATCTTTTATAGCTTTTTTTTTTATGGTACTGTTGTTACCTCTCATATATCATGATGCATGGTAGAAGTATTAACATAAAATTATATTAAATCTTCAATTTTTCTGTAGTTTATATATGAAGAAAGTGGGAAGCTTGAAACTGAATAGGGAAGATAAGGCAGACAAAACAGAATTTCCTTGCTGTATAGTATTCATATTGGTCTGATTTTTCTTAGGTATGTTGTTAAATATGTAAATTATCATTTTTCTTTACAAGTTTATGTTGCATTTATGATTCTGCTAACATTTCTTTCTGGTTTGTCACCTTGCCTCATCCATTCATGATCTGTCAAGTTTCTGTTTCTACTAAATTTCAATCATTTCCTTCCCCTTTATGATTTGCACCCACATTTTTTCCTTATTGGGTTGTCTTCTGTTGGCACCATACCAGTTCCTGTATCTTTCTTTTTTCTTTGATTGCATCAAGTCAATGTATTTACTACCTTTTTATCCTTTAAATGTTACATTATCACAGTGATAATTCACTAATAATTATGACTAGTTTTCATAAATAATTATTCTGAGGTCTGGCAGAAATCTAAGTTTTTTCAAGATACCTGAAAACATTTTTTATAAATATGCTTTACAAGCAAGAAATCGGAGGGTGACATGGGGAAGAGGATTGGATCAGACACTGCTGTTTATATTTTACAGATTCAGTGAAACAACAAACATTATGTGAGACCTTGTTAGGAGCGCTAGCATGTGCAAAGAAGAACAAAACATGTTCTAGGCCCTGAGTAGTTTACAATCTAGTGAAAGAGAAAGACAAATATGTAAACAATTGCAATACAAGACAATATCGTTCTAACAATGGCATGAAGTGCTGAGGCAGCCCAGAGACGGTACTAGAGAGCATAAGTGACATGATTCCTCAAGTTGAAGGCAATAGAGTAGCAGCAGGTAGTGGAACTTACTATGCTACGCTGTCAGATGTTTTTGTTTGTTTTATTTTTGTAGAGACATTCATGGATCTTGAGCATGTAGTTAAGTTTTATCAGGTAATACGGAAATGCAATGGGGAGTTATTCATTTGCACAGATATGATGGTGGTTTTTGAAAGTGTGAAATCCACTGCTTCAGAGGACTGATGGACTCTGGACTTCTGCCAAAGAAGGGAGTGATAGAAAAGTAAGGAGAATCTTGATCACAACTCAGAGCTGGGGGAGAGAACAGGGAAGAAAATCAGGGAAGTCCAGCAAAGTTACAGAACTCAGGTGACTACTACCTCATGGTAGGAACACAAGGGACTGGTATCCGTGGAAGAAGAGGCTACACAAAAACTCCATTTCCTGTTTCTTCTCGCAGGTTTTTGAAGAGCTCTGTGTTTTCAGGGAACATAATTATGTTATGCCAGGTAATTAAAATAATCTTTAAAAATTTACTCAGTTAATACATGGTCAAGGAAAACATTTCAACACTATACAGTTAAGTGTACAAAATAAAACTGGAAGTGCCACTTTACAATATTCACTTATACTCTCCAGTGTTAACAACTTGTAGCTCTCCAAACATTTTCTATCCATAGTCAAACACACAAACATACACACATGTTTTTTCCTTTCCCCAAATAAAATTGGTGGTATTCCCACAAATTTGAGGTTGCAGACATCATTAAAAATGTGAGCTCTTGAGCCTACCAGAGCTCTGCTCAAGTCCTCGCCAGCTTCCCAGCTGTGGGACCGTAGGCAAATTACTTTACTTCTTGAACCTTCATTTGGGAGAAGGGGGTAGTTAAGGAAAAAAATGCTAATTATTTTGTAAGGCTTGAGGACCAAAATCTAGCGCGTATGAATCACCTAGCACACAGTAAGTGTTCAATAAACACTATTGTCCATGGCATGTGACCTCTCTCATTATAGGAATAAAAATGAGGAATTTTGTTAGGTAAGTGTTGATCCCCTCATCCCCCAACGAAATATATCCAGGTTCGGACGAACTTGGTTCTTTAAAGCAGGAAACTGATCCTAGTAACATTTCAATGGAGGTTCTCGTTTCGGTGGTACTCGCCTATGTCCTCCAACATCACTTTCTGATGCCTAGAAAGTGGACTTTCCAATTAAAAAAATACTTTTGTGATTCTTGTTCGTGACAAGAATGCTCAACTGGGTTAGTTAGGTTTTACTTAAGTAACTGTGTGCACTTTGCCTTTCTCATGCAACTGCTGGGTGGCACCTCTTGAAGCTCGCCTCCCGCAGGCGCGCCCCTCTGTCCCCTCTTGAGGCTGGGCCACAACAGGAGACGCCTGTCCTGGTAGGAAACCCGGGAGACTCGATGGACCTAGAGGCGCCTCGAGGGCGCTGCATCGGATGCGGGGCGCGGGAGGTGCGCTCGAGGGGGGCCAGCTACTGGCCGAGAGGCCGAGCCGCGGGGCTTCTAGGGCGAACCTGGTTTCGGTCTCGCCCCGACCTTGGTCCGGGGGCATCTTCCCCGACGTGTGCCGCCCTTTGGTCCCACCGCCTCCACTCCGCAGCTCCGGCTGGTCCCATCCGCTCGCTTTCTTTTTGGCACTGCCCTTTGCCCTCCCATGGAGTCATCTGTTTACTCTCCCTTCACTTCCAGTTACTCCTGGGTCACCCTCCCTCGACCACAGTCACCCATTTTGGCCCCTCTCCCCTCGCTCTTCACCCTCGCCTGGGGTTGCTTTCTCAGAGGACTCTGCCTACGGGGATGCTGCGGACCCCGCGGCCAGGGTCTGCTCCCTGGCGCGCCCTGGGCGCACCTCTGCCCCCTCACGGGGGACGCGGGAAGCAAGTTACCGCCGCGTCCCTTCCCCAGTGACAAGCTTTGGCGGCGGCCACCGCCAGGGAGGCGGAGGGAGGGACTGCCGGGCTGCCGAGCCCCCCTCCCCTGCTTCGGAGCTCGCGCGGTCTGCCTCTCTCTCCGCAAGTGCGGAGACGCGGAGAAGGAGGAGGAGGAGGAGGAGGAGGAGGAGGGAGTTGGGGGAGGATCTCCATTGAAATAAACAACCAGGCAGCAGTTATTAACACGGGAACATGGCGGCCGCAGCCTCAGCCACGGCTTCGGCGGCGAAGGTCAGCGCCGACGGCAGCCGGCACCTGACGGCGTGACCGACCGAGCGGGTAACCGCGCCTTCCCTGGGGGCCGGGAGGGCGGGCGCAAGGCGGGCGGCGGGCGGGGGGCGCCGCCTCCCCACCCCCGGCCGCGACTGCCCGCCCTGCGCGGAGCCGGGCAGAGCCGTGCGCTGGGGAGAGGGCTGTTGTGTGTGCGGGGAGCGCTGCCGGCGTGCGCGGAGCGCCGGAGTTGCATCTCGGAGGCGCCGCGAAGCTGGGGAGTTGGGGCTTGGGGGTGGGGAGGGCGGGAAGCGGCGGGGAGACGCGGAGTCCCTGAGAGAGAAAGGAGGCGCTCCAGCGCCGGGAGAGCTCGAGAGACGGGTGCCGGAGCGCGAGGCGGGCGGAGGCTGCAGCCCGAGGCACCGGCGAGAGGTGAGCGCCGAGGCGCGGCGGGGAGGCCGGGGGTGCGGGCGCGGCCCCCGCGGGAGGGAGGAGGCACCAGCCGCCCAGCCGGGTGCAGGGTGGCGAGGATCGAGGCTCCTGCCCCCTCGGGGGTCCCGAGGCAGAGACGGGAAGGTGAATTCTGAAAAGGTGCATTCTTTAATGGAAACGCGCGACTGCAGCGGATGGTCGGAGCCGGGCGAGGGGAGGCAGGACTCGGGAAGTGCCGGGGATGCGTGTGAAGGTGAAGCGCGCTGTCACGGGCTGCAGGCGGGGTGGGATGCTGGGTGGAGGAGCCGCGGCCCGGCGGGCGGGCCGGCCAGGCCGGTGTCAGCGCCGGGGGCTGGGGGCTAGGGGCGCTGCGGGCGGACGGGAAGGAGCTGCTGCGGGCGGGGCGCACGGGCCGAGCAGGCCGGCCGCGGTGGTGGTGGGGGCGGGGAGCCGGGGGCCGGAGCGTGGCGGCGCCGAGCCGGGCTCGCCCCTGACTTAACTTTCTGGGTGCGGGCATGTGTGCCGGAGGCGCGTTGGGGCCGGGGCTGGGGGCGGGAGGCGGTCCAGGAGGTTCCGGGTTGGCTCGCCAGCGCCCCCTTTTCTCTTCCCCTTCTCCCCGCCCCTGAAGGGACAGGCCCTCAGGGCCCCAAGGGGGGAAGCGGGAGGCGTCGTCCGAGCCGGCTCGCGACGGTCACGCCCCGGGGACACTTCTCTCACGAGCCCCTGGCGAATGCTGGGGGAGGAGGCCAGGGTGGTCTCTGCGGGCAGGGGCTCCCTGCCCCTGGCCCCTCCTGGGAGTCCCGGAGGCGTCCCTTCGGAGATCTGGGGTGGGTCGGCCCTTGGTTAGATGGTCCCTCCCCCTTCCCCCTCCCCTTGGTGGTTTCCGGGGCCTGCGGGGCTGAGGGGCGGGAATCGGGGACCTGGGCGCCTTGCACCGGCGGGGAGCTGGACTAGGCCTGATATCTCAGGGTCTGTCGCTGGTAGGGCAAACTTTCTCAAACCCGAGACCGAGCTTGAACACCCGCTTCTGCCACCCCGTCCTCGAATCCCACTCCCACTCCACCTCCTCCAATGCCTTCCCCTCCCACCGACCCGAATCTTACTGCGTGTGACTGATGGGGCAAGGAGCCAATCGAAGGTGTGGGTAAGCCAATCGCGAGGACCGGAGGAAGGAAGGGGGCGGGGTTATCCCGGACCAGTTGGAGCGGAGTTGCACGCGGGCGGGGGAGTCATGGAGACGCCAGGAGCTTCCCACTCTTGTCCATAGCTAGTCACCCGCTCCGTCATCTGTAGGGTAGTGTCACTTATAAGGGCTCAGACCCAAGGGGATAACTAGAGGTGCACGAGATACTGTATTTCCCTGGTACAACTAGAGACGTTACGTTAGACAACACGAAGTCTATAGCCACTCACGATGTGGCAGTAACTCTCCGAGGCCCGTTTCTAAAATGGCAAATACTGTAGTGATCGTGTCCTGGACCCGAGCATCTGGTTTACGCGCAGAGGGTCGTAGGAGTTATCTGTTTACCTCCCCCGCAGTTTCATTCGGCTCCTCGGGTGTGGGGACAATGAAATTTGAAAGGGTACTTTGAAAATGAGTAGCTTTACGTCAATTGATTATTGGGAGTGTAAAGTATCATTGTTTGTAATGGCTTCACTGGTTCCTTGTTTAATTAGACCGCCAATTCCCAAAGTGCACTTGAAAGTTTGTCATTTGGGAGGACATTTTTTTTAAAGTTGTGGTTTTATGGTATGCATTTCTATTTTTTTCGCTTTCTTGAGTAAACAAAATGAAATTAGGAACCAAATTATCACCGTTTGAAATATAAAGCGTTGGTATTTAGGAAGCAAAGCGAATCAAAGAATGTTTGTCTACAAAAATGAAATCGGGGTAAAATGTTCACCAGATTACTCCAACACAAAGGATTCTGAAAAATAAATTTAGTTTTTTCTTAAACTGTCGAATTGTGCGGTGTGTGGGTACTTTTCTGGTTTATGCAAGGTTAGGCGACATCTTTGGTGGTTTTAAGCTGTTGGTTGCGGTCAGTCTAGTGAATATCAACTCTTGACTTTTAAGAATAGGGAGGGTAGGTCTTTGGTTCTGGTAATGATCACAGGTTGCTCTGCAGGAATAGCTGTCTTTTAAAAAGACAGCAGCTGTTGCACTGCTTTTTGTGTGTGTGTATGTGTGCTCCTGTTCTTTGTTGGTGAGGTTAGTGCACACTGACAGCAGCAAAGCTGCTTTTTCCAGCGGGAATTTGCAGAATCTTTAGGAGTTAAAAGAATGAGTAATATCAAGTTGAGAATGAGCCCATTCATTTTGTGATAAATACTCTTAAGAATTTAATCTTGCGAGGGTATTAAGGTATTTTATCTACATTGTATTTATCTATATCAGTTTTTCTAGCATTTATTAATTTTGGATTACCAGGAAAGAATTGAGGGGGACTGTAGTTTTAAGAGACAGTAACACACCCGGCAGATGTGTTTTGTTGTAATACATTGTTTTCAAATTTCTAATGTGAGCTTCTGATTGAGTATAATTATAATTTGAGGTATTCATTTAGACAAAAATTAATTGCATTTTGCTGTAGCCCTTGAGGGGTTATCTTAGTGATAGAATGGTAAAAACCAGGGAGATAAAATGAACAGCTGCTAGAAGTAGGGGGTATTATAAATTAAACAACATTCAAAATTTGACAACACCCCCCCTTCATTAGTTAATTTAGTTACTGATGGCCACTCTGACGTGTGCCCTCCTCTCTCTTTTGTATGCTGGAGAGCAACACATTATTTTACTTCATTCTTTCCAACAATCTTTGAAATGTTCTCCTATTCTTGTGGCAGAGAGTAGCAAGTCCCTTAATGCCTGGCAGGGTGGGGTGGGGGGCTCTCAAGCATATGGAGACATCTAGAAAAAGATGTGCATCGTCAGCTGTGATTCCATTGTGTGCTTTCAGACTGGATCTGAGCCTTCCTCCTCCTGGGAATTTCAGCCTTAACCAGAGGAGTTCTTTGACTTTTAGATGTCAAGATACCGAAGCAGAGGATAGAAAAGAGCTCACCAATTATGAACTTAATATCTTTTTCGATAGTTTGGCTCTGCTTTTAACCCTTCATTGGTTCAATAAAATTTACATGACTTTTGCTTGATGTGTAGAGAAACATTTTATTGGAAATGTAAATTGGAAGGCTAGGAGGGGGAATAGGGCTGTGGTATGAGAGTGCATAAAGGGGTAATTAATGCTGCTTGGTTGCCTTTGTGTGTAGTTATACCATGTTAAGTCTTTCCAAGCCTCAGCGTCCAGGACCTGTGAGCGGTGCTGCCATTACATACCCTATATTAAAGCATTCCGTGCCTTCGGTGTTTCAAATCACATCATGTTGAAATGTGATCCAGAAGTTTACAGCTTGGATTTCTTGGTGGGGTGGGGGTGACTGTGTTGCATTAAGTTTTATAAGTAGTCCTTAGGATGTTGTGTAGCAAAAATATAAGGGGGAGGGTGGGTCTCTTTAAACAATTTTTCTAGAGATTAGTTTTTTGAAATGCACCGTGGGTCCTTATTTGATATTTTTTCTATTACTATGTCATGGCTGAAAATATATTTAAAAACATAATTAATGCATAGTTACTTTCATGGCAAAACTGCTATTTAAGAAATTACTAGCTTTTCAGTATTTTGTGTTTATAGTTTTGTTTGGTAATTATGTTATTACATGCTCTATCAATTTTAAATTAAGAGAATGTGAGGTAGAAAATAAGCCACTGCTTTAAGGTATTGGTCTTTTATTGCAGTAAATCATAAAACAGCAGTAAACCAGGATCTTACCCTCTAATGAAATAATCAGACTACATTTACATACCAGTAATGAAAGAAAGCCATTTGAGAGAAAACAGAACAAAACTCTATTTTTACATTATTTCATATCTCAAGCTAATTTTACCTTTTTTATGTCTTATTTTCTAAACAGAAAAGATGTTCTTTACATTTGTGTTTATTTTCTTTTTGTTTTATAGGCTTGTAGAAGGGTTTATAAAATGCAAAGTGTAGAAAGAATCTTATGTCCTATTTATTACTCATTAAAGTCTATTAAAAGTAATGCCTGGAAAAGCTATAAAATACAACTTTAGCGTTACAGACCCTCAAATCAAACAGTATAAAGAAAACATACTTGCATGCTAAAATTCCTAAATAAAGGTGAGAGGATGACTTTTGTGGGTATTTTAAAGATTTTCTTTATTTATGTTTAGAGAGATGGGAAGGGAGGGAGAAAAACCTCTATGTAGAAGAGGTATAGGGAGAGAGAGAGAGAGAAGCAAAACTTGAGGCATGAGAGATACACATCTGTTGGTTGCCTCTTGTGTGCTTCGAGCTGGAGACCTGGCCCACAACCCAGGCATGTGCCCTGAGCAGGAGTCACCAGTGACCTTTTGGTTTGCAGGCGATCCACTGAGCCACACCAGCCAGAGCTGATTGTGGATATTTTAGAAGCTGGTGTAGTTTTTCTAGCTGTTGTAAAAACCTAGGCGTCTAAACTAATTATGAGAGGACTAGAACTCAAAGGTAAGCTTGTGTTGTGAAGGTAACCGAAATTAAGAAACTCTGTGGTCTGCAGGTAGATCATAATATTCTTGGCTTTTAGGGTAAAGATTTTAATGTGTTTTCCCTATAAAATGTTCATCAGTGACCACATTTCTGCCTTCCGATGGCTGTGATAACATAATGAAATTGTGGAAACATTGATTCTAGGACAATATTCAGTTGATTCTGTAGTTGGAAAATTTGAGAGATTAATTAAGAAGGGGGCCTATGGCAGTGTTTTGCTTACCTGCTTTTGAGGCTTTTAGACATAGACCTTAATTTCAGTCAGGGAGGGAAGCTGCTTATATAGATATAAGTTACTAGCAATAGTTAAAAGTTATGAAAGAGATAATTTTTAATTTATGTATCAATTGACAGTATATGGAGATTTGAAGTTAGCAGGTTAATTCTGGCAGAATTTATCACTTATAGGGTGCCAAGCATGAACTGTTAAGAGTTCCTGATGGCCAATTTAAATCTCACTTTGGGCTTTTTAGAGCTTATCTTTGATTTCTTGCCTTTTAATCATTGTTTTCTTCATTTGTTTAGTTATTTATTTGATGACTGTTTGAGTGTCCCAGCATTGGCAGCTCACTTTGATACGTCAACTGATAGTCACTAGTGCCAATTCAACACCAATAGGAATCCCCAATTTGAGGTTTGGTGAAGAAGGAAACTTCATTGCCCCTGGTCCGTGATCGGTCCATCCTTATGCAAATGAGAACTCTAAATTCTCAAAGTTTGATTTGTCCAAAATCCACTGTCCTGATCGGTCATAATAGAACTGTTGTGACTGGTCGGTGAAGGTGAAGGATGCAGATACAGACGGGCAGCTCTGATAGGACAGGGGAATGCTTCAGTTCTATTAGTTGAACTGCAACTCCAGGAAATCCCTTAATGAGGTTGGGTTATAGGGCAGGAACCCACTGCAGGCAGGCCATTCAGTCAGGTTTCTTCCCAAGCATGGCCGGCTTGGGTAAGAGGCCTCTGCTTAGAAATGGCTGCAAGGCTTTGTGTGTGTGGTTTTATTTTTAATTTTTTAATTTAATTTTTAAAATTTGAGCCTAGTTAGCCACCAGAAGTCCTTAGCAGCTTTCTTTTTTCTCAGGGTCCACAAATAGTACAAACTACCCATTACAATTCTGGCAATTAAATGGGAAACATAGGGTCAGTGAGGGTTTTTTGTCTTTTCGGTTTTTTTATTTTGTTTTGGTGGGGGAGAAGGTGGAAAGGGACACATTCACCTTAATTTTCAATTTGCTTTGATACTTAAGATTTGGGGGGGCGGTTCTTGTGTAATTTTAATTACATGATGTCAGGAAACTGCTTTGATTTGGGTCTGGGTTTTTTTTTTTCCGTGAAAATAAGATTATAATGCTTATGTCCTCTGAAATCATGTGTGGTCAGGATGGTGATCTTCAGTTGGTTGAAGTTAACAGTGCAGCACATCAAGGACCTCCCATTTCTGTGGATTATCTGCATTGTTACTGCTTTAAGACTAACATATTCTGGGCCTTACCACCCTAGGTTTGTAAAGGATGGGAAGCTCTCTTCACAGCCGTCAAAAATGTTCTGTGTGGTTGTCTTGTTTTTCTAGATACAACTCATTCTTTTCTCTTGACCAAAATGCCTGTATTGGGAGAGTAACGATAACACAAATGATGTTAGCTATTGTGGAACATCAACAGCTGGTTACAGTAGTTCCGCCATACCCAGAATTTCACTTTCCACAGTTTCGGTTACCTGCTATCAGTTGAAGTCTGAAAAATATTCTATGGGTAATGACGGAGATAAACAATTTATAAGTTTTAAATCATGTGCCTTTCTGAGTAGTGTGAGGAAATCTCATGACATACCGTGGCATCTCGTTCCATCACACCCTGGACACGCTCATCCCTGTGTCCAGTGTCTCCATGCTGGTCAGTCACTTAGAAGCCATCTAGTTATTAGATTGAGTGTCGCAGGACTTGTGTTCAAGTAACCTTTATTTTACTAATAATGTCCCCAAATAGCAAGAATGGTGATGCTGGCAAGTCTGCATGCCAAAGAGAAACCATTAAGTACTGTCTTTCAGTGAAAAGGTGCAAGTTTTCTACTCAATAAAGCAAAAAAAAAAGATGGTATACTGAGGTTCCTAAGATTTACAGTAAGAACGCATTTTCTTTTTGTGAAACTGACTAATTTATAAGTTAAACTTTATCATAGGCTCCTGCTGGCCAGTTTAAATCTCACTTTGGGCTTTTTAGAGCTTGCCTTTTAATATATAGGGGGAAAAAGAATATATGTAGGGGTCAGCACTGTGTGGTATCAGGCATCCACCGGGAACCTTGGGATGTATCCCCTGTGAATAAGGGGGTATACTATTATTGTAAAGACTTTCTGAGGTATGTTCGATTCTTTTGTTCTGGCCACAACCCTATAAAATAGAGGTCACCCCATTTCCCAGGGTAAGATGAAGCTTAAAGGGTAGTAAGTCATTGTTCCTATATGCAAAAGTTTGGGGGGGAAAATTAACCAGTGAGCAGGAAGAGAAATCGATCATTTAAATATTAGAGGGAATGGTGAATGTGAGAATGTGTTACTTTTGAAAATCTGATAAGGAGATATTTGCAGGCCTTTGTAAGCCTCTTAGTTTGATTCTTTAATTCATAAAAAGAATGAATAGATTTGCATAGTTACAGCCCTGCAAACTTTTTAAGTGGGATCTCCCAAATGCTTGCCTCAAGGCAGGCCTATACCTAGACAGATGTAACTTAAGATCTACAAATAGTCTCTAGTCTTTTTAGTCACCAGTCCAGTGTTTTAACAGTTCTTAAATTTCAGAATTCTTTTTTGTCTTGTAATTTGTGCAAAATAAGAGCTGTGATGGATGGAGTGAAAAACAGGTAACATTTGTTGTGTGCTTCCTAAAAACCTGATGCAGGGTTAAGGGGCCCTGATAGTCTTGTATGCGTCTCACTGTAATATAGTGCTGTGATAACAATTCTCATTTCTCTTGTGCGGTTCAGGAAGTGGAGGCACAGAGCTGTCAAGTCATTTTCCAAAGGTCACATAGCCAGACTAATGGAGAGGAATTTGAATAGAGGCAAACATGGCCCCTTAGCCCTGCCCCCTTAACTTGTGTCCTGGTTAGCTGGTAGGCCAGGCCTCCTTTCAGCGTAGTGTGCATGTGTGTTATCTCCAGCTTTGTGGAGATAACACAGTGACTCTCCACAAGGAAAGGGAAACTGTGTAGTGTTTTGAAAAAGCCCTTTCAGGTTGCCTGTTGTTTCCCACAATAAAAAGCTCAGAGAACGAACTCAAGAAAATTTGATGGTGGAGGGGGGCAGGTAGAAAATAGAGTAGGGGGCATTCTAGAGCAGCGGTTTCAACATTTCTCACACCATCGATGGTTTGTGGGGGGACAGGGGACGATGAGCTCCCTAACCCCGCTGTGGAATGGAGGGGCAGAAGCGGGGCTCAGTTGAGCTTTGTGTGCTCGCTGTGGATGGGGGTCTGAGGGCGGGGGACAGGAGGCAGAGCTCCTGCGAGCTTTGCTTGAGGCCTCTTCCTGACTGCCTGGGAATTAGTGACACCTGCTCTCCGGGATACAGGTTTAGAAAGGATGAAACAGGGAGATTTGGCTGCCTATTTCTTTAAAATATTTTTACTTTTAGTATGTTGAACTATTATGTGGTGATAGTGTGATGCATGTTTTGCAGATTTTTCGCAATCGTGTAGCATGGGTGAGGCAGCGTTGTGATATTGTAGTCCCAAAAGAAGGCTGATAATGTATTCAGTCATCTGACTTCTGCTCTGCTATTTGTGGAATTCTTCTGTCTGTTCAATTGTTTGCAGGGAGAGAGGAGAGCTTTCAGGGAGCTCTTTCACCTTGGCACATGTGGGGATCAGCACGCACTGCTTTTAGTGTTCCAGCTGCTGAGGCTGAAGACCTCTTGTCACAGTCGAACATACAATGCATGGTATTTTCTATTACTCATTTAATGAGTCCATCTGAAATGTGACCCCACATCTCCATGGCTTAACCTGCAGAGTGTGTATGAGTTCTGGAAGTCCCTGTTGTTGCTGACTGATCTCTGCCCATTGAAATACCCCTAACTGAGGATGGTCTTTTCCAGAGATGACACCTGCTTATACAATCAGCTCATGAGTCAGACATGAAACGACTTCCTTTGTCTTGGGTGTTACAATGGCATTTGTAAGAATGTTTAATATTACCTTAAGGTTTCTATTTCTGTTGTTAATATGTTTAATAATGAAAAGCTTTCAGTTACTGTCATATTTCAGTCGAAAAACTGAATTGCATTAGAGGAAACTATCTTTGAGTCATTTCGAAGCATCTCTAGAATGAAACTAAGTGGAAAATTTTAAATAGTTACATGGATAACAAAATTTTTAATGCTCTTGTGTATATACATGGTGAGGCAAAAGTAGTTTACAGTTGTTCATATGGAAAATAATGCAATAAATAAATAATAATGCATTAACAAACTTTCGCATATTCAGAACTGTAAATCTGTTTTTGCTCCACCCTACATTTTAAAAATAGAATCATTTATAAATATGTTTATTAGGTTATCACCTCTGGTATTGTTGGAACATAGGTGGCAAATTCTTTCACATATATTTTTAGATTCCTAAATAAGGAATACAGAAATTCCTTACGACAAATCCGAGTGTCAGGAGTGTATGAATTTTTCCAAATTTAACATAATAGCTTTCTTGACATTCCATAAGCTGGCCGTGAGAGTTATGCAGACAGGCTGGGGCTGAGGTGGTCTGCTGTGCAGTGCCCGCGCTGTGCCCCTGCAGCCTGGCCTGTATACCGCGGTGGGTGTGCTGCAACTATGCCAGTCCAGCAGGGCTCAGTGCTTTGCGTTAAGGATGGAATGATTAAAAATGGCACAACTTCACCCTGCTTCAGTTAGAGTATAAATCTGCAGACTTTTCTCTTGCACCTCCTTTACCCTTTGTCTTTCTTGACTTTCTCCATTATTTTCTTAAAGTTGGTGAGGAAAGATGGGTGGTAGTGAAGGGAACCATAGTCAAGATTATAGGGAAGTCTGTTGCTTTGCGCGATCATGATCTACGGTTTCCCCCTTTAACCAAACAGATTTGCTCTGCTAACAGCCCTTAGTGAAGAAGCCAGCTATTTGTTAAGGAAACCATTAAGCTGAAAACAGATCACTTAACATAGACATAGTACAGTAATTGGCTGACCTGTTGGAAGCTAGTCAGCTGCTGAACAACACAGTGGTGCAGTAGACTGGGTGCCTCTGTTGGCTAATAAGATTGAGTATTACATTCCCTAGCTTTCATGTATTTTATTTCCCCCCTGTTTCAGGATATTGTTACAGATTCTATAGTGTTAGATGTCTTGACGCTGTTCATTTGATTCGAGTGGTCAAAATGGTGTAAGTTGGAAATACTAAGATGACTTTTAAGACTGATGACAATTACAACCAAATTCCTAAAACCTTAGGAATGCCTGCCTCTTTGGAGTTTATCTGGTAGTCTGTTATTGTACTTACAATTTCAGTAATTCTGCCTTAAGAGTTATTTTCTATGCAGTGTTCTTGTTGCTGTTTTAAATATTTTTCTTCCTTAAGGTTTTTCTGTAAAAGTATGATATAAAAATACTTATTTCATTTAAAAAAAGTTAAACACTAGCACCCCAAGTGTTTCTAAACAAATAGAAGTATAAATAATGGTACCTAGTGAAGGAAATGGAAGTCACAGAAAGATCTTTAATTTTGCTGTACTGTTTTCTATTTTAAGCAAGAGGTGTGTATAATTTAGAATTGTACTAACAGCCCTGGCTGGTGTGGTTTGGTGGATTGAGCGCTGGCCTGTGAACCAAAGGGTTGCTGGTTTGATTCCCAGTCAGAGCACATGCCTGGGTTGTGGACCAGTTCCCTAATTGGGGAACCGCACATTGGTGTTTCTTTTCCTCTCCTATCTCCCTCCCTTCCCCTCTCTCTAAAAATACATAAATCCATTCTTTGGAATTGTACTAATAAATGAAAGGCTTTAAGCAATTAGATAATAACATAAGAAAGTGACATGATATTTATTGTGAACTGCACATATTGATAGTAACAAAAGTCAAGAAAATGCCTGGATACCGAAGGACACTAGAAATCAAAACCAGAGCACTATCCTTTTGGTTAAAGGACACACATAATAACAATGGCATTCTAACAATCATTGATGATTTCATTGTAATAATAAGTACTCTTGCTTTGAGAAAAGGCATTCAGGAGAAAAAAGACAGGAGGAGAACCCCAGGTTTTTAGCTCTAGGCAAGCAGAGGCTTGGGCAGGAAGGCATTGGGCCTGGCCACATCTGGCTTGTCCCTGCCTGCAGGCCACAGGGTGAAGGGTCATGATGCTCACTGGAAGAGGCCCTCAGCTGCTCCCTGCCTTTTCTCACTGTCACCGGAGGTAGCCACTGACCCCCTAGTGGGGAAGGAAGGGGAGAAGAGGCCAGAGAGAGCCTGTGGTCGATAGTGCATGAGGTGAAGTCCAGTAGGTGAAGGCCCGAGATGCTCACCTGCACACTAGAATTGCCTGGACGTGTAGTCTTATGATCTGCAGGTCTAGAACAAAATGATGATGCTGCTGGCCTGCTGCCTTAGGCACCACTGAGCAACACAGCTCTTCCACCCCCATGTTCTGTGTAACCAGAGTGAGCACTAGGGGATTCTTTACTCTTTTTCAGTGAGACTTGACGGGACTACTCCACCCAAGGACAGATAAAGACAAAGACCAGGTAAGGCAAGAGAAAGCCGTCAGGGGCTTGTGATATTCAGAGGCTCAGCTCCTTGCCTTCACCTGGCTTGGCTCTCAGAGGAGTGAGGGGAGCTTTCTCATTGAGGACAAAGAGCATTTTCTTGGCTATGCAAGTACTTTTCTGTTCGCTTCTTGAGAAGTTCCCAGTGACATTCAGGTGTCTCAGGCAGTCTCAGTTCAGTTTTTCTAGGCCTGCTTTATTTATTATTAAATTAAAAAAATTATTTCTTGATTTTAGAGAGTGAAGAAAGCTGGGGGTGAGGAGGGTGTGTGGAAGAGAGAGAGGGAGAAGAGAAAAGAGAACAATGATTTATTGTTCCACATCTTCATGCACTCATTGGTTGATTCTTGTATGTGCCCTTACTGGGGATTGAACCTGCAACTTTGGCCTACTGGGATGACACTCTTAAGTGACTGAGCTACTCCTGGCCTGCCTAATTTTTCATAGATGTTCACTGAGAAAGAGATTGAGTTTATAATGGGAGAAAGCGGGGAATGACGTCAGAAAGAAATTGCAAGTAGCCTACAAAGCAGTTGCTGTGTTGAATCTAGTCTAAAGGGGCTAGGACCATGTAGATGGAAAATATTGATGCACAAGAATAGCTTTGACTGAAATCTATAAATTAATATATAATTTGCATATATATATACATATATATATATATATGTGTGTGTATGTATGTATACGTATATAAGTCAATCCAGAATAGCAGGGACATTCCCTTGTAGCTTGATTCCTAAGGATGTACTACTAGTTTATCAACTTACCAAACCGAGTACTCAACTTACAATACTTGTTTAAGTGGAATAGGCTATTATTCAGACATTATTTTGAAGGTTTAGATTAATATTTGGAAGATTAGTTTGTAATGTTAGTAAAACAAATTAGACTTTTGTTCCATTGCAGTGCAAATTATAATTTTTTATATATATTCTTTGGAGTTTATTGTTAAGAAGGAAAACCATGATTTAAAAGGCTTTTTTTTTGTTAAGATTTTAATTTATTTTTAGAAAGAAGGGAAGGGAGGGAGAAAGGGACAGAGAAACATCAGTGTGTGGCTGCCTGTCTTGCCCCTCCAACCGAGGGCCTGGCCCATAGCCCAGGCATGTGCCCTGACTGGGAACCAAACCAGTGACCCTTTGGTTCAGAAGCCAAAAAAACCAGGGCTAAAATGCTTTGATAAATATGGCAGTCAAATTTATCTGTCTATTGTGTTCTAGAAATAATGCCTGACATGATTATATGTGTTGGCTTATTGTATGATTGAAAGGGGCAGAATAGAAAATTGTACCTGTTTTTGTATTGGTTTGCTAAAATTGGAGCAAAAAGTAATGATGGGATGTATGAATATGTTTGTATATTTTTTCATTCATTCTTCCCCTTCTTTCAAATAGTATACCGGAACAGCTAAAGGCTTTCTTTTAAAGCTGTATTTTGGATTACTTTAACACATTCTCCTTCTGTAATGTAAGTATTAATAGACTGATTGATCTTCCCAACATAACCCTTTTATAGTCAAATTCCCCACTCACATTAGAATGGCATTCTCAAACTTATTAATTAGGTCTGTCATAAACCCATTATTCCCTATCTCTACTTTCCCTGAGTCTTTGTGCCCGTTAGGCTGTTCATTTTTTTCTATCCTCACCAAGGATATATATTTTTTTTCATTGCTTTTAGAGAGAAAGAGGGGGAGAGAGAAATGGAAAGAGATAAACATTGATGTGAGAGAGAAATGTTGATTGGTTGCCTCCCTGTGTGCTCCTTCTAGGAATTAAAACGTGTAGCCTAGGCATGTGCCCTGACTGGGAATTGATCTCCTGACTTTTTGGTTTTGGGATCATGCTCCAACCAGCTAAGCTACTTTGACCTCCTGTGAACATGTGTTGGTTTATGTGTTCTTTGATTTGTTTAGAGAAAACTGATGAATTATTCTAAAATTTGGGATGCAATCTTTTGAAACAAAACTCAGCTTATTTGGGAGTTTATATTAATTTTGGTTAATAGCAAAGTATATAATTGGTCAAAACAAAAAGAGGGATGGAGTCAACAATATTATGTGTTATTGGTCAGATTTTCAGATTTTACCTACCCTCCCCCCCGCCAAAAAAAATGTTTGATAGAAGAGGAAAGTTCACTTACTTACCTTTACATCAGAAACAATAAAAACTTACATTTTTGGGTTTGTTGCATTAGTAAACTGAACACTTTTCATACCCAGACTTATTAAATTTTTCCCTGCAGAATATTTTGACACTGTGATAAGAAGAGGGATTAATAATCTCAGTTTATAGTGGAAAGAGGAGAAAAAAGGTAAAGAAAACCTTGGGGAAATTCAGAAGTTCAGGAAAGGTAATAAAACAAAACCAAATACAAAGAAGGTGTACCTGGTCTGGCACTTAATACTTCCTTTGAAGAAGTGATTAAAAAAAAAAAAGAGAGAATGAAACTGTCATTTGAAGGGCTGCTGTTTCATAGAATAATGAGATTCTACAGCTATCTAAAGAACAAAGACTTTATAGTTCACACAATATATATTTGTGACAACACCTGTAAGAATATTCTTAACCATCTTTCGAAATTTCTTCTCAAACAATAATTCCTTATTGTGGGATCACTTCATTGGCAGAACAAGTCAAGAAGGCGATTTATCTGTCTATTCACTTTCAGTCACCAATCAATTGTATATTAAGTAGTAGAAACAGTTTATAACTGAGGTGGAAAGGCGAGGGTGGTGGTGGTGGTGTTTGGTGTTACGCAGTGTCATACCTTTTATTTAGCCGCCATGATGCTTCAGTAATGTGTTTCAATAACAACATTTCAGGGTTATATGTGGATGAACTATTTAAAAGTAAATTATAGATGACCCTTTATCCATAAAGTAAATTGCGTTAAAACAGTCATTGTCTTATATAACTACACGCAATACTACTATTAACCAAACAAAACTAATATAATCAAATATCAAGCCCCTATTTCAGTTTTCTCAGTTGGTCCCTAAATGTCTGTTATAGTTTTGGTTTTCATTTTCTTTTTAATTTATTGATTATGTTATTACTGTTGCCCCTTTGTGCCCTCCCCCTCTCCCCAGTGAATGCATAACATCCCTTCTCTCCAGCAATGACCCCTTTAGTTTATGTCCCTGGGTAGGTAGTATGTGTAAGTTCTTTGGCATCTCTATTTGCTATACATACTATTTTTAACATTCCCATTTGTACCTACCAATTATGCTTTTTAATCCTTGCACCATTTCTCCCATTCTTCCCCTTCCCCACTGATAACCCTCCAGATGATTCCCGTACCTATGATTCTGTTCCTATTCTGGTTGTATGCTTAATAGTTGTTGTTGTAGATTCAGTTGTTGATAGTTGTGAGTTTGTTGTCATTTTACTGTTCATAGTTTTGATCTTCTTTTTCTTGATAAGCCCCTTTAACATTTCACATAATAATGGCTTGGTGATGATGAACTAACTCCTTTAGTTTTACCTTGTCTGGGAAGCAGCTTATCTGCCCTTTCATTCTAAATAATAACTTTGCTGGATAGAGTAATCTTGGTTATAGGTCCTTGCTTTTCATTACTTTGAAACTTCCTGCCAGTTCCTTCTTGCTTGCAAAGTTTCTTTTGAGAAATACACTAATAATCCTTTGTAGGTACCTCACTGCTTTTCTCTTGCTACTTTTGAGATTCTCTCTTTATCTTTAGCCTTTGGCATTTTAATTATGATGTGTCTTGGTTTGGTCCTCTTTGGGTCCAACTACTTTGGGACTCTGTGCTTCCTGGGCTTTGTAATTTGTTTCCTTCACCAAATTAGAGAAGTTTTCTGTCATCATTTTTTCAAATATGTTCTCAAATTTTTGCTCTTGCTCTTTTTTTTTGGCATTCCTGTGATTTGGGTGTTGGTATGTTTAAAGTTGCCCCAAAGGTTCCTAAGTCTATCCTTGTTTTATTGAATTCTTTTTTCTTGTTCTGATTGAATGCTTTTTCCTTCCTGTGTTCCTAATTGTATGATTCTCAGCTTCCGTCTTTCCACTCTTGGTTCCCTGTAGAGTTTTCTTTATTTCACTTAGTGTAACCTTTATTTTTTCCCATTTGTTTTCAGCATATTCAGCCATTTCTCTGAACAATGACTCAATCATTGGTCAGAAGAAATTTTATTTTCTGATTTTTGGGTTTTTTTTCCCCTAAAACTTTCCTGAAATGTTTTATGGACATAGTAAGTGATATTTCCTTGTTCTTGCCCTTTGGTACATATTTCACTTCTTTTTAACTAATTTGTTATATTGGAAAGGATTGGACATAAGTGTGGTGGTTCCATTTCTGAGTGGCTCTGTACTACATCTCCAACAGTTTGGATCAGCTGGGAGGAAAGTACTTCAGGCTTCTAAAATGTAACTAAGACAGAGGCATTCAGTATTAAGAGGTGGGAGTTGAGGGGACACAAAAGAATATAAGGAAAGTGATATTAGTGTGAAACAGTGACTTTATAAAACCCTTGGAAACAGAGATCTCATGAATCTTAAGTTTTCTCATTCTGGGTCTTGTCTTTTTTTTCAGAGCCTCAAATTTTTAAATTTGTTGTTTAGGAGAAAATGCTTTTAAATGCATAGTGTTTACTTATTTTCTAAACTGACTGGAAATGTGCTAAAATTCACTGAAGTCTATGAGGTCTTCTAAGGTATTGATTTGTTTTTCTCTCCAATAAGTAACTATAAATTGTAGACCGCTCACTAGGGAATTCTAGCTAACTACCAAACTTTCCCTTTTCTGTTTCTGTTCACTAGGTGTTACTTTTTGTTTATATGTGCATTTACTTAAGAGTTTAAAAAATTATTTTAAAGATTTTATTTATAGAGAAAGGAGTAGGGTGGGAGAAGGAAAGGGAGATAAACATCAGTGTGTCATTGCCTCTTGTTTGTGACCCCCCAACTGGGGACTTGGCCTACAACCCAGGTATGTGCCCTGACTGGGAATCAAACTAGTGACCCTTTGGTTCACAGGCCAGAGCTCAATCCACTGAGCCACACCAGCCCGGGCAAAAACTTTTTAATGAGTCTTCTTCTTTTTTATTTTTTGCATTTTATCTGTGATAGTTTTGGAAACCAGATAACCAGGTTTTTGTTTATTGTTTATTCAACAAAAATTTAATGAGTGCTTCCTATTTACCAGTCATCAGGAATACAAAGATTACAAAAGAAATGGCCCCATTTATGAAGATTTCACAGTTTAGGGTTAGAAAGAGACACGTGGACAAGTGATTATAGTATAATATAGGCATTAGCATAGAAAATTATATTCAGATGTCTAGACAGATATTTTATAGGAACAATCAGCTCATTTTGAGAGCTGAGGAAAGGCTTCATAGAGGCTGTATGTTTGATTTAAGGCTCAAAGGCTGATTAAGATTTTGTCAGAGAAGAGAAAAGGCATTCTAGATACATGTGCATAAGATGGAGGTAGAAAATATAGTATGTTCTTTTTTTTTTTTTTTTTTTTTAAATTTTATTGTTGTTGTATTACATCCATCCCCTTTTTGCTCCCCTCTGTCCCCCCACCCACCCACCTGTATGTTCTTATTTTCTCTTATTTTACATGCACTTTTAATAAGATCTACATGAGCATCTGAGATACTCTTATTATTAAAGCCAGTGATCTTTAGGGAATGAAATTTGGGATATTTGTTTTAAATGTTTAGAAAGAAGCCTCATTTCTTGTCTCCGTCTCCTTTTCATTTCTTGCCTGCATTCTGAATTAGGGAGTTTTGTTTACTGTTGCTATATAATATACCATCCAAAAGTGGTGGCATTATGCTCATACACCTTGTGGTTTGGGATTGGAAAGTGTGTGTCGTGTGTGTGTGTGTGTGTGTGTGTGTGTGTGTGTCATGATGGATACAGCGTATCCTGCTCCATGATGTCTGGCATCTCAGCTAGGAAGACTCAAAACCAGTGCTGAATCAATGGCTAGGCCTTGTAATCACCTGAAGTCTTGCTCATTTACATGCCTGGCATTTAGTTTGGGGTGCTGGCTGGGACCTCAGCTGAGTTACAGACTAGAATACCTACATGGGCCTCTCTGTGTACCTACTTGGACCTCCTTACAGCATGGCGACTGGGATTCAGAGAGGGAGAATTCAAGGAAGTGGTACCTCTGATGACTTAGAAGTCACATAGGGTCACTTATGCCTTAGCCACAGCCTCTGCGTGTCTGTATTTGGAATACAGATCTGGGAACGTGGATCCCAGCTCTTTGGGAGGAATGTTAGAAGTTGAATTAGAAGATCAGCATGTAGGCTAGGAGGTTATGGTTGGTCATCTTTGGGAAGCATTATCTGTCACAGGCTTGAGTTGTAGAATGTTAAAGTGTTACTGTTGTCCTTTCCTTTAAAACAAAAAAGGAAGGAGGATTTTTTACTTCTGAGATATGTGAAGTCATTCACTATGAAATGGTCTCAAATATAGCACCCACCTGCCAGCTCTGTGGCTCTGTTGGGGGAGGGTTCAGAAAAAGGACAGTGTTCTCTGCCTGCTTTCCTGTCTGGGAGAAAGCTGTCCCCCAGCTTTTGCTTTTTTGCCAGCACTTCAGATGCCACTGGTGCCTTTCAAGCTGCTACCTGGTGCAGGAGCTCCAGAGGGAGTGAGTCTGAGGGAAGTTAGTGTGTGGGTTAAGGGGAACTGCTTGGGACTCTAGAAGTTTCTTCCACCCACTCAGTCCCTGCTGGGTTTTGTAGCCCAGGAGTTATGGGGGCTTACTCTCTTTGGCACTGTCATCCTGGGCTGGTGGGGGTCTTGCTCCCAAGATATCCCTCCCGAATTTTTATCCACCACATGCAGTGTGAGACCAGCCTGTTTGATGTCTCTGTCCCTCCTACCATTCTGGATGGATGTGGTTTCTTTAATTCTGTAGTTGTCAGATTTCTGTTCAACTCAATTTCTGATGGTTCTGAGTAATGGTCCTGTAGTTTAGTTGTAATTCCGATGTAGTTGTATGAGGAGGTGAACTTTGTTTACCTATGCTGCCCTCTTGACCAGATCCGTGGTTCTTAAACTGTAGCTAACGGAATTTAGTTAGACATTTAGAAGAACTTACTGATAAAAATTTATAAACTTTATTTTTAATCAAGGAAGATTGGTATGAGTTAAGTGTAAGTTTAATAACAAGTGTATATTGCCTACGGATGGACCTGTTGCTTTGACCAAGTGATTTACTGTTTCCTAGGCCCAGTCTCTCTTTTTGTCCAATGGGGATAATATTTATTTGCCTCACAGAGTGGTGAGGATCAAATAGGTTTTATTATTAATGACTCCAGTATGAATTAGATGATTTTGGAGAAATTTTCTGTTAAAAAATTTGTTGTTAAGAAGGGTTGCAGGGCATTAGTTAATCTTTCTAAAATTCTTAAGTTCTAGAGTATTCTTTTTTTCTCTTTTATTTCAAATAGAGAAAGATGTAGCCCCTTTCTCTTATTTTCCTTTACTGTTCATGTGTTTCCTGTATAAAAATTTTGATTAAATGATAATGTCATATATTTTTAGACTGCTTATTTTATAAGAAACTTTTCTAGAGAGGGGTTAACCCTGAAAGCCACGCATGATATGAGTCATAATTAACATAGTCCCCTCTGAATGCACTAGAATGGTGCTGCCTCAGCAGATCATTTTGTAACAGCTTTTTGTTGAAAAGATGCTGCCTTTCATGTGCTGGAAGAATGAATGATGCTTTTTTAAAATTGTAAGTCTGTAGTATAAATTTCAGAGTGCATAAATTGTTTACCTTGCTTATCGAAATGAAAATTCCATGCTCTCGTTTGAGATTCAGAAAAGTATTCGTGGGTCTCTGCTTTTTTGAAGACTCTTCATGTGACTGAAAGATATGGCTGCAGGCTGGGCTTGTTGTTCTTCTGGTCGAGGTCCTGAGTAGATGGCGGGCGTGGAACTCTCCTTTCTGCCAGGAGTGCCAGTGACCTGAGAAATAGTCACTGTGCAGATTCACAGGTGAGAGTATCCATTGCCATTCCGCATGTACTTTTTGAGCTCATGCTTCCATATTAAGAAACTTCTCAGCAGAAAGGTAAGAAAGCTCCTCATTGAAATAACTAATGACATGTTTTATACCACAGCCTTGGTCTTGTCTATAGAAAAGGCACTTTAATTTTAAGGATAGAATAAAAGTACAAAATCTTTCAAGATCTTGCCATTAGTTTGTCATTCTAATCTCATAAGATTATGTCACTGAAGGACAGGTTGCAAAATCTTAGAGAATCTACTAACAATTTATGAAATGTACTGTTCGAAGATTTTAGTAGCATGTAGCAGCAAACTTTGAATTCCTTGAATGCAGTTCTTTTGTTTGTTTTTTAATTCTGTGTAGTCAGTTTGGAATGGAATTTAAGAGCCACACCCCCTGGATTGTGGTCTACCTCCGTCCCTTGAACAAATGTGACCTTGTGCCCCAATTTCCTTACATGTTCCAGAAATACAAAGGACCATGTACACTCTATGAGAGAGTCTTCAAGGAAACATTATAAACTGTTTTGTAATTACCACCTCCTTTGGAGCAGTGATTTTCAAGTGGTACTTGTAAGAGGCACATTGATGTGCCACAAGAATTTTTAAAATACGCAATATACCTGATTATTTAGTTAGGGGCACTAACTTCTTTTCCCTTAGATTGTCAAGTGACAAAAAAAAATGACAACAGCCAAAACAACAATAGCTGTTTAGTGTGAATGAATCAAAGTTATACCTACTTTTTTGGTCATATCAGCAAAAATTATATTTTTTGGTGTTGCCACAGAATTTTAGTAATTAATTTATGTGTGCCATGAGATGGAAAAGGTTGAAAAATTTCTGCTTTAGAGTAAATGTACTATTACTCTGATTACAGAATGAATATTATTATAATCACATACCATTTTAGCACCTACTGATCTAATTCAGTGGTGGGAGGGGGGACATAGTAATTGGATGTATCATTTGGTCTACCTTTTAGATCTGCTTGGTTCCATTGAAGTTGAAGGCAAAGTTGTTTTATGCAGAAGATTGAGAAGAAGGTGATTTAAATCAATAAAATTAAAGCTTATATTTTAGAAACATTTGGGGTTATTTTAAAAACTACTGAGAGGTGGCAGGGTTTTAATTACCATATTGAAAATATTAGAAAAATAAAGTACGTGAAATTCACATTTCATTAACCTGGGAGATTGAATACTTGTTTGACTTATCTAAGTGTTGGTCTTAGAAATGGACAATGGTATTTTCTACAGAGATTATGCTTATATTTTTCAGATAAATATCTAATGGGACCTCAGTGTTGGAATCATTTGGCTTGTTTTGATTATTACAATTTATTTAAAGATTTTATTATTTTTAGAGAGAGGGGAGAGGAGAGAGGCAGAGAAAGAGAAAAACATCAATGTATGGCTACCTTTCACCTCCCCCAGCTGCAGACCTGGCTGGAGATCTGGCTTGCAACCTGGTTATATGCCCTGGCTGGGAATGGAACCAGCGACCTTTGGGTTTGCAGGCCGGTGCCTTGTCCACTGTGCCACCAGCCAGGGCTGATTATTATCATTTAAAATCCCTTTTCTTTTGAGAAAATGGCTGCATAAGACTTGAATGTTATTTTTGACTAGTTCAAAATGTGGCTTAATGTACAATAATTATCTCAGGGAAAAAAAGAAAACCCTTGCTAAGAATGGTTGGACATAATTCACCAAAATCATGTGTTTGTTTTTCTTGGAGCTTGAATATAATCTTGTAAGTAGATGCTACAAAACCACTTAAATCACCAAGGAAAGCAAGTCTGTATAGCTGTCTTCCACCTCAGTGGTCTTCATTGTACAGTTTAATTAAATCTGCTCTTCAGTAAGAGTTCTGTTTTCCATTGGAATAAGTTGATTCACTGAATTTTGAAAGTTCCAGTCTGTTCCATAGATTCACATTTCACAAATCAAAGTGGACATGCCTATATTTAGTTTTGTTTGCCCATCCTTACTACATAAACGCAGTACACTAATTTACCTAGAGATGATGGAGAACTGTATAGCTAAATTCCCTGATGGGGAATTTTCAGATCCACAGAGATAGCTGAGATAGTTATAGTTACCAGTAAAGAACACAAAAAAACACTTAGGAAGTCTCTTCATGAAGTTCAACAAAATAAAGGCTGTCCCCCAAAAGAAATAAATGCCTACTCTTACTACTAATGGATAAAGTATTTGTGAAAAGCATAAAGGACATTCCTAGGGTGATTGTAGTCCACCTCTACATATAGAATATAACTGTTTAAAGTTGTTTGGTTTTTAAAGGGGTCCAATTTAAGTATGATCAATAATCTCAGTAGTACAATTATACTTCAGACTGATACTTTTTCTTCAATACTAGTCAAGCTTCTGACCATGTGCTTACCTTCAATGAGTAATCACAAGTCATAGGAATAAAACAGAGGATGATAATAACTCCAGGTCTAGCCCCTTTTTGGTGAGAATTTGTCCTGTAGGCCTGATTGTTGCACATTCAGATTAGCAAATAGCATTACCTTGTCAAATGACAACACTAACACAGTTCAGTACTGAGTTTGATGTTCTTTTTTCAAGAGAAAATAATCCATGGATTGGGGAAGCACAGTGCCTCACAAGCTGTGGATGAGATACTCTTCTCAGGTGATTTGGGGCAATGGAGAGTTAGATGGTTTGAAGAGGCAACTTGGAAACTGGCATGGTTGGCTAGGAGGTGAGGGATTTCCTTCTACAGCCAGCAGGTCTTTTTTTCTAGAGTAAGGTGAGCTGGCTAGAGCTGAGTTGAGGATTGCGATGAGTGTGGATTAGGTTTCCTTGACAGGTGTTTCCTGCATGTGCAGGCTGACTTAGGTTTAGGTCTGTGATGTGGGCCGGCTTGGGGGCGGCCTCCATTTTGTGGGTCACCATGTACGAAAAAACTTCATCGAGCTCCCCCACTGCCTCCCCTCCTCTTCATCTCCCAGTCACCTGGTTGCTCGGCAGGATGTTTCTGGAGGCGAACACCTGTGTATATAGCAGCTGACAGAACTGTTATGTTCTGGGTGCTCTGCTAGCCTTTGCCCTTTCAAATGGATGCCACTGAATTGGGGATGAAAATTGACTGTCATTGTCATTTTCCTTAGTTTTTCATATTTGTTTTAAATCTTGAAACAAGAGCATTTATTAGTAAGTCAAATGAGCTTTGCAGTCAGAGCTGTGGAAACTGGAGTGCCATCTGTGTAGTTTGCAGTGTGCCATATCAACTCATATTTGAGCTTTTAGCGGGAAAAGCAGGATAAAATTGCAAAGCATTATTAACACAAGTGATCCTACAGGGAATCAGAAGATGAATCGCTGGGCAACAAGCTTCTCTTCTGGATCGGTTTTGTAATAACCTTTTCGGAGCACATGATATCATTTAGTAATTTACCAATTGGTCCACACCAATTTGCTCTCTTGGTGTGTTCAATAAAAAATTCACCCGTGCTCTGACTTGGATCAGACGAATTTTTACAAATAAATTCCAGTTTTCATTCAGAATAGAAAATATATGTATTAACTTCCCTCCCTGGTTCATCTTTTGGAATTCTGAGCAACAGTATCTAATAGCTGCATTTTGTGTTCTAGATACACATATAAATAATATATTTCATTTTCTTTATTCATTTATCTGTCCATGGGTCTTTAGGTTGTTTCCATGTCTTGGCTATTGTGAGTAGCGCTGCAATGAATACAGGAGGGAGGTTGGGGGCAGATATCTCTTCAACATAGTGATTTTATGTTCCCTGTATATGTGTATCCAGAAGGGAAATTGCATCAGGTAGTTCTATTTTTAATTTTTGGGGAGAATCTTAATACTGTTCCCCATAGTGGCTGCACTAATTTATGGTCCTACCAGCAGTGCAGGGGCTTTCCCTTTTTCCCATGTCCTGGCCAACACCTGTTTATCTCTTGTCTTTTTGATGAGGTGTGAAGTGATGGCTCCTTGTAGTTTTTATTTTCATTTCGCTAATGATTGGTGATGTTGAGCATCTTTTCTACTGGCCATAGAATGTTCTCTTTGGAAAAATACCTTTTCAACTCTCGATTTGCATTTCCTTGATGAATGTTGAGCACCTTTTCACATACTTGGTAACTACTTATATGTCTTTGGAAAAATGTCAATTCTCCCCTTTTTCAAGTTGGAAATTTTTGTTTTTTGCCGTTGAGTTGTGTGAATTTTTTAGATATTAACCCCTTATCAGCTCTATGATTTGTAAATATTTTCTCCTATTCTGTAGATTGCCTTTTCATTTTATTTTCTTTTGCAAAATATGTATTTAAATGTAAACCTCACTGTATGCTTTGACAACTGTTTATTCTAGCTAATTAATTTATTATTATAGTCCAGTTATTTGATGATTTTTCTTTATTGTGAAAATGTTCTACAAAGGCAGAAAGCTGCATCTGTACTCCTGCCTGATGGCCACCTCCCAAGTGACCTTCACACTTCTAAGAGACCTTTTCTGATAGCTTTTGCCCATCTACATCCTGTCCCTTCCTAATCTTCACCAGTAGTTATTATCCAGACCATGTATTTGGCTATTGGTGGCTTATTTCATGTTCTAATTTTTTTCTTATGTATTTAGGTTTTCTTAACCTTTAATTATAAACTTCAACAGCCTCAGTTTGGGATAATGGAAGGTGAAAAGGATAGGAATGTAGATGTTTTGAGATTAGTTTTTGCTTCTCCACCTGTGAGGTGGAGGCATAGGCAGATTCTTAGTTTTTTTTTTTTTGTTTTTTTTTTTAATATGGAACGCTTCACAAATTTTCGTGTCATCCTTGTGCAGGGGCCATGCTAATCTCTGTATCTTTCCAATTTTAGTATATGTGCTGCAGAAGTGAGCACAGATTCCTAGTTTTTAATAATCTCATTAACTCACCCTTCTCACCAGATTTTGTGAAGAATTAATGAGAAAATAGACTAAATGCTTTATAACTTTTTTGTTATACTTTAAAAATACAGTTGCAGGTATTATTTGTTGTGATTATGAGCGCATTTATATATGGCCATGTGATCTTAAATTTGTGTGTGATCTCAACCAACTGTTGACTCTCGCTGAGAACTTCAGAGGTTATTGGGAAATGTTGAGTAAAATGTGTTATGTTTTAAAATCATCTAGTGTTGATTCCTAGTCCACATATTTTATTATCTCAGCTTCAGTTCTACATTTCTGTCATCACCTCCATAAGTGTGAATAACATAAGAAATATTATTCCTTTACACTTGGTAATTGTATGGTGTTGCAGTAACAACCCCATTTCACCTATTAGGCTAGAAAAGAAAATTTGAAAATATTTTTCCGTAATTGGTGTTAGTGCTTATATACTTTAGCATTATTCCTTTGTAGAGTTCTCTATATAAGTATCACAGAGTCCTAATATATTTTCAATGAGACAGATCAGTACTAGTGTCTTCAGTTTAACAACCAAGAAGTTAAACTAATGGATACTTGATATTTATAATTGAGTTAAGATTAGATAAAGGATCCTATGGTAAATTAAATAAAGTGCATTGAAATATCCTTTGCTGTCTTGCCTGAAATTAATTTTTTTGGTATTGGCTGAATGTCTTACAGTTTTAAAAAATGTTATGGAACAGGTTACACCTATGTAAAAGTAGATAGAGTAATACAGTGAACTTCCATGAATCAATTCGGTTGTACCTTTTCCAATTACCCCCATCAAATTATTTTGAAACAAATTTCAGATCATGTCATTTCCTATTAAGCAGTTTTATAAAGAACAGAATTTCATATATTACATATGAACGGAGCTGGTGGCTCAGTGTATTGGCACCGGCCTGCAAACCCAAGTGTCGCTGGTTTGATACCCAAGCAGGGCACATAACCAGGTTGCAAACCAGGTCTCAGCCAGGTCCGTAGCTGGAGGCAGGTGAAAAGCAACCATACATTGATGTTTCTCTCCCTCTCTGCCTCCCTTTCTTCCCCTTTCTCTAAAAATAATAAATAAAGTCTTAAAAACAAAAAATTGCCAGCAAAGACATTTAAAAAAAAAAAACAAACTTAACTGAAGGAGCAAAGTCTTGGGCTGTGGAATTATAGGAGTCTAATAACAGACTTATGTCCTGGGATGGTAGACAAGAAACTAACACACTGATGTCTAGACTCTAGAAGGCAGGGATTTTATCTTTTCTTGCCTAATGCAGGACCAGACACATTGTAGAGGCTAATTAATTTGTTGAAGAAATGAAAAAAATTAGTTTGAAAATGAATTCTTATGAAAATGAGTCTTGTGATCATTGATTGTCATTGGACTTTGAAGTGGGGAGAGGGAAAGGGGGGAGGCAGATAAAGAATTAGAATTTGCCTTGAGGGAGAGAGAGAATTAAATCTGGCCTAAAACCTGGTTCCCAGAACCTAGTTGGCTCTCATTTAAATTTTATTTTTGTCCTCACCCAAGGACATTTTTTTCATTGCTTTCAGAGAAGGAAAAGAGAGAAAAGCATTGAGACTTGAGAGAAGCATCGATTGGACCAGGGATGGTGCACATCGGGACTGAAGTCTCCTGCACCTTCCCCCTGGGCGGGGGTGGGGATTGAATCTGCAACCTGATGGGAAGAATCAAACCTTCAACCTTTTGGTGACTGGATGATGCTCCAGCCAGCTGAGCTATACCTGCCCCGGCATAGGCTCTCGTTTTAAGAAATCAACAAATGAACAAATTAAACAGGCTCCTAAGCACAGATAACAGTGGGGAAGGTGTGGGGGGGAAACATGAAGATGGTAAAAGGGAGTAAAAGATGGCGATGGAGGAGACCAGACTTTGAGTGGTCTAGTCACCCAAGGAAAAATATAGGTGATTTATTACAGAATTATGGACTTGAAACTTATAGAATGTTACTAACTAATGCCATCCCCAAGAAATGTAATTTAAAAAAATTTTATAAAGTGTATGAGGTAAGTGGTAACTCATGTGATTGTTAAATAAAACTGAGAATAAAAGGTGATTTTAAAGCTTGCAATATAATCAGTCATTAGAATGCAGTTGAGGCATTTCTGATAATTTCAGTTTTTCCTCACTTTAAGAACCTGCTTGAGACTTGTTTTCTGTCTTATTTATAGAAGGCATAAACTGTGTTAAGTACTCATGTTTGCATATTCAAAACACTTAGAACTAGTCTGACTGCCTTTTTTTAAACCCTGGTGAGTTATTTATAAATGTCATAATCATTGACACTTTTCTATCCTTTGATGGGAAGTTTAATATGAGAAAAGAGCATTTCAATCAGTAATCAGCAGTTGGTCATCTTTATTTGAATTTTGGCTGCTATGCAGCTAAATTGTTGTAAGGAAACAATAGAATCAAAATTTTAGTTGCTCAAAGATTTGTGTAGAGGCTAAAGACAAATTACTATTTTCTTGCTTATTTTAATATGTAAAACTAAAATTTTTTAGTTTGGCCCAAAGAAGACTTTATTTTTCCTTTGGGGTGCACTATGTATAACCAGTAAGTGCAGTTCATTTTTCCCAGTGACTATCCCCAATAAACTAAAATTGTGGTAGAAGCAGATAGAACGACAGTGATAAAATACGGACCATTTATACGTGGAGGATAGGCTGTCTCCTGACTTCATCAAGCAATAATACTAGATCCAGTCATAGGACAGGGAGGGATACTTCTGCTAGGAAACTGAAAAGATTGTGTGAAACCACTTGATAAATCTTTTTAAAGGAATTTTGAGAACTTTGATTCTCTCTCCTGGTCATATGCTATACCTGTTTGATAAGCACATTTAAAATGTAAGATTTCTCCTGTACTCATCAAATTAAATATTACAGTGGAAGACAGTAGTAGATTTCCTATATAGGAGATGGGGATAATGCTTTGAGTTTATGCTAATCTTTTGGGAACCAGAAAATTCTTCCTCAGACTGTTTTTTGGTAACTTAGGACTACATGGTGTTACGTTTTAGCTAAAGAAGGACTTACCATGTAATAATTATACCATCAGAAAATTTACCAGGGGAAAGACTTCTTACATTTTGTGCTCATCTTCTTTAATTGCTGGGCCTTACGTGATGAAGGCAGCTCCCACAGTGGTTAGGGGCATAGACTGAAATTCAGTTCTGTCCCCATTTGCTGCGTGTGGGGATCATGGTCATGGTGTCTGCTGTTTGGTTCTGCTGTTGGGAAGATTCAAGGAGGCACTGGCAACAGTGCCTGGTACATGGAGCTCTGCAAATGTTCACTATTACTACTGTGGTCATCATTATCAGGCTTTTTTTAGTAAAGTTGATTGAAGAACAGTTTCTTCATTTCATGTTGTCATTTTTCAGCAGCTAACAGAGCTGGGACTTCGGAACCGAAATAACTTGCAGTCTCATTTGTTTCTATTTTATTAATTGTTGATCCTGGGAAAGCTTTTTGAATTTGTTGAGCATCAGTTTTCTCATTGTTTAAACACAACCACCTCAGAGGATTATGGTAAAATACCAATGAAATTATTTTTTGAGCTGCCATATCCCTTTGGTATTCTACCAAAAGCCATGACACATCTCCCTTGGAAAAGATGGCTCTCCTCCCCCTCATAGCACCCTCACCCCTGCGTCCTGACCACCTCGCACTTTGTTTTGGATTCTTCTTTAGCCATCTATGTATGGACCCTGCCATGTTATAATGGCGTTGGGAAGGTGCTCAAAAATACTGATGCACTTGTTCAATTATACACACGATTCTGTTTCCCTCAATCTAGAGCTAAACTTTTCTGTCAGTTTTTCAGCATTTAAAATATTTGATTGTATAATATGTGAAATAATATTTTAAATGTTTCACAATAACAAAGGCCTGTTTGTAGGTCTGGATACGTAATTATTGCAAAATAATTCTTTGGATCTTATTTAAGTGTGTAGCTATTTTTTTCGAACCTGTTCATGTGGCGTTTAAGCAGTATCTGTTAAGATGTTTCTTACTGACCCGGATCTTCCAGGAAATTCGTGAAGAGCTTTTATGTAATCTCCTGTGGTTCCAACTTGGGGCAGTATTTTTCTGCTGCCTCTCAAACCTACACACTGATTTTGGCAGTGATAATGAGGCCAGTATTGGCCTTTGACAATTAGAGTCACACCTTTGATAAAGGTTGGAGCGCTGGCACCAGCCATTTCTTTGGAAAACAAGAATTAAATTCTCTGTTTTTGCCCATTTAATTTAGATTTATAAGTTCTTGCAGTAGCAGCTGTCTTGTTTTAGATTTTGTGCAAGAACTGTGACATTTTCGGTGCTCCATTACTGGGTTTTTACTCTTTATCTAAACTAATGATTCTGCCCATGAACTAATTTACATATTTCTACTTGCAGCTCTATGGAAATGGGAAACATTCTTTTCAATTCAGTGCCTGGAATTCTACACCAGAAATTCCAGTTCATCAGGCAGTAGCACAAAAGACAGTTTTATTTGGAAATATGTGGTGAGGATTTTTTTTCTTTAAACAAAAAGCTGTTCAACCTCTTTTGCTTAGATAGCTCAAAATTGCCAAACTGATTAAAGATATGGGAAATGTTAAGAGATTTAATCCTTTTTAATGGATATTTTGGCTATTACTAATAAATGTAACAATAAATATTCAATTTTTACTTATTCCTTATTAAATTCACTGTATTGTGGTTTAAAAAAAATTTATTTCAGAAATTATTAAGGGTTAAAACTAGATTTGTAAGACATGGGAAATAAGATTTTCCTTAAAAAGATAGGCTGGTATTTTAAAATGTTTTCGTGTAATTAGAACTTTAGGATTGTGGTGTCCACAATGTAAGAATTATAAGAGGTGCTTAATCATTTTTTGGTTAGGTTTTGGTATGGATTTTGTCTCATTAGGGTGCTTGATTGATTAATAGGTCTTAAAGATAAATATAAAGCACTTTTTAATTCTTGGTGTTGATTGTAGTCTTGGTGTATTAGGCCAAAAAAAAAACATTGCATAAGCACATTTACTGCAGAAAAAAAGCATCATCATCATTTGCAGGAAATCAATATATATTTTTCCAAACTTAGATTGATGAGTGTGTGTGCGCCACCAGTGCTAGTTGAAGCTTGGGGATGCGCCAGGGGTCAAGAGCAGGCCAGCTGAGCGCTTGCATCACTGCTGGCCGGGAGATTGATTCTCCCCAAGCTCTTTCTCAGCATGGGCCCCAGTCCGCTGCTGACTGAAGATTAAAGAGACACCTGAATGAGATTTTGCCAGGAGGTAGTATTAAGTAAGTGTTATGTTTATCTGTAATACTGCTACCTTTGGGCTAAGTCTAGTCAGGTTTGTTTTTATACGTGGAAATTGGATTTCATTGGCCAATTTTTAAAATTTTATTTTTCAATTATAGCTTACATTGAATATTATTTTCTATCAGTTTCATGTGTACAGCATAGTGGTTATATATACTTTACTATAATTTCCATTTTTTATGGCACTTTAGTATAAAGTAAACCATACAACCATAGACCTTTAAAATAACATTGCATTTGTAGTTGTTTCGTAATCTAAATGAATTCAAATATGTTACATCTATTCATGTCCTCCTCTTTTATGCCTCTAATAGAATTTTCAAAGCGTAGGTCAGGCCCCATTAATGCGTTACCACTTCAGCAGGTTATAGCCAGCTTAAAACAGAATTAGAGAATATAATAGAAAAATTACAGTGCACTGCACAACAGAGACAACTATAAGTGTACGCGCTATGTACGTGGCCTGGGTCACTGTATAAAATATATCACTCTGGGTTCCGCTTAGAAAAGTTAGATATAATATCATTACTCTCACTAAAGGAGGCTGTCTAATGGTCTATTTAAAGTTGAGGATGCTTCTTCCAAAAATAGGAAGTGATAGTGTGCCTTTTGGTGAGTATTGTAAAATAGTTGCTGTAGCCTGTACTTGGAAACCCTTCTTCCCTGTTTCTGCTTTCATGCCCTCTTCACTATTGCATGTTATGGAAGAATGGCTCTCAATGTGCTGATCGAGTGTGGTATTTCATTGCTCAAATTGAGTGGAAGGGTATTTTTCCAAATAAGCTAATGGATAAACTTTTCTTACCTCATGTTTCTTCTCCTGTAATTTTTCCATAAGTTTTTGGTGGCTTCTATTACTTGTTCGATGACAAAATGGAAGTGAAAAGAGTAAATGGATGTTAGTAGGAAATCTCATGCTGAATTCGTCAGTGTTTCCTCTTCCACAAACATGCAAGGTTCTGTGTTTCATGTTATGTAATGTGGTTTCACTTTCTGCTAATAAAAAAAAAGGTTTCTGATTCTAGGGTGGAATTAGATATATTGACATTTCATGATGTTCTATAAGGGCAGAGTTCCTAAGAAAGTACTATGACTTCTAGGTAGTGTGACACCTGAGCATGTTGACTGCTCTGGGTGTATCAGAGTCACTGACAGGTTCACCTTGATGTTCGGAAGCCCCTAATTCTGGGTTAGTGTCACTACGTGTGGGCTGAGCACCGGTAGCCATGGCACAATTGCCTGGGATGTTGTTTTTATTTAACAGTACTATTGCACACATTGAATTATAGCCCTTTACCTTCTGAATCTTGTTAATTTTTTCTATAGTTTTAATTTCTAGCTATTTTTGTGGGTTATTGAAATAGCGTATTCTGGCTGCTTCTGATTCCCAAGGATACATGATGAATCTGTTTTGGGTTTTCTGCAGCAACTGTCTTCACCTGCTGCAAAAGGCAAGTTCCTAGCCAAGTAAAGCCTTTTTTTTTTTTTTTAACTCAAAATTTAAATGGCAAGCAGAGTGGGTACCTTTCTCTAGATGATCCTTTCATCAGCGCGTCATCAGCTCATATCATACATACATACATGTTTTACTTTTATTGGTGAATATTTTAATATTTCTTACATACATAAAATATGGTCAATGCAACAAAACAATTAGGCATTAGAGAAATGTAAAATAAAACTTGAAAGTCTTTCCTTCATTCTTGCAACTATCCTGATTCCTGAGTTAATAGTTTGTAGTTTATTATTTCATACATGTTTTTGTATTTACAGATAATAGGTGAGATTAAAGATGAAGAAACAGGCTGATTGAACATTAGCTGTCTTTCTTCCACTTATTTAGGCAACATTTATTACATATAACTTTTTCCTTAGGAAATTTCAATTTTGGAAAATAAAGATCAAAAAGGAAAATAATCTTTTATAATCCCACCTTTTAGAGAGATTTATTTTATATGTTGCTGCATTCATGTTCAGTTTTCTTTTTTGCATGTACCTTTATTTATAGATTTGATTGAACTAAAATGGTATTATATTTTTAAAATTGTTTGCCAAGTTCCGCCCTCTTTTTTGACTCAGCAGTAACAGAAAAAAATTACATAAATTAACAAGCTAGTGTTAAAATTCACGTGGAAATGCAAAGACCTAGGAGAGCCAGAATTTATTTTGAAAATGAAGCACAAATTTGAAGGTCTCACACTGTCTAATTTTAAGGTTTATTATAAAGCTTCAAGAAGCAAGACAGTGTGTTTTTGTCATAATGACAGGCATATAGGACAATGGAACAGAATAGGACTGGCAAATATATATATATTGCCTTTTGATCAACAAATGGTGAGAAACAATTGTATATTGGTATGGGAAAAAATGAACCTCATTCTCTTGACTTTTTCCTTGTAAATGCATACAAATCATTTGAAATGGCTCATGGACTTACATATAAAAACTTAAGGTATAAAAGTGTTAGAAGAAAACAGGACAAAATCACACCAACTTTGGAATAGGCAGGTTTTTTCTTAGGACACAAAAAGCACTATCTTGTAAAAGAAAAACATTGATAAATTGGACTTCATCAAAAGCAGAGCCATCTGCTCTTCTAAAGAAACTGTTAAGAAAAATGAAAAGGCAAGCCACAGACTAGGAGAAAATACAGTACAAAAGACTCGTGTCAAGAATATGAAAAGAACTCTTGAATTATAACTTAACTCCAGTTAAAACTTGACAAAAGTGTTATAGAAATCAACCCAACGTTTCGAATGCCAACGTTTCGAATGTTCAGAAGACTAGATACTTTACAAAAAACAGGTGCGCACATGGCCAATCAGCACATGAACAGGTTCTCAATATCATAAACCATCAGGGAAATATAAATTAAAACCCCAATGAAACATAATAGCTAAAAAAAACCCCGACAATACCAAGTATACAGGAGAATGTGAAGCAAATAGATCGCAGCCTGTTGGTAGGAGTGTCAACTGCACTACCACTCTGGAAAGCAAATTGGCAGTTTCTTAGAAAGTTTCTTGTGAGTTGCACATATTTACCATATTACTCACCATTTATCTGATTAATGTAGACACATGTCCACAAAAAGACATATGTGCATGTTCATAGTGACTATATCCAAACAGTCTCAAACTAGGAAAATTCCAGTTGTCCAACGGAGTAAGCGGTTGAATAGATTGTAATATTCATGTAATGGGATTCTATTAAGCAATAAAAAAGGGCAAACTAGTGGTAAACTACCAAGGTGGATCTCACAAATGTTATGCTGAACAAAAGGAGCCAGGCACATACTACATGTTGCTATTATTTGAAGCTATAGAACAGGAAAAACTAAGCCCTATATACTAAAGAAATCAGGTAAGTGGTTGACTGGCATGAGGAGGGGAATTGACTGTAAAAGTTCATAAAGGAACTTTCTGGAAGGATGAAGTGTTCTATAAGTTGATGTAGTGATGCACACCTGTCACTTGTTAAAACTTACCAGACTACACATTTGTTGTGTACAGAATTGTACATATTGTATACTTCATGAAATATAGATTTTGATATAGCTGTGCTTTTAGTTTTTTTTCTTTTTCTTTTTTTTTTTAAGATTTTATTATTTTTAGAGAGAGGAAAAGGGAGAGAAGCAGAGATGGGGAGAGACATCAATGTATGGTTGCCTCTCACCTTTCTCCAGCTACAGACCTGGCTGGAGACCTGGCTCACAATCTGATTATGTGCCCTGGCTGAGAATCAGCCTGTGACCTTTGGGTTCATAGGGTGGCACCTTATCCACTGAGCCACCAGCCAGGGCTAGTTTTTTTCTTTATTATAACATTTTCATTTATTGATTTGAGAGAAAGAGAGAAAAAAGGGACAGAGAAACATCAATCTACTACCCCACTCACTCTGTGCATTGCCTGGTTGACTCTTGCATGTGCCATGACCCAGGATTTGAACCCCCCAAACAGGAGGATGCTCCAGCCAACTGACTTACATGGCCAGGGCTATAGTCATACTTTTGGATGCTTTTTAAATGATGAAGGTAGCCCTGGCTGGTGGCTCAGTGCATAATGTGTGGGCCTGTGAACCCAAAGGTCGCTGGTTACATTCCCAGCCAGGGCACATAACCAGGGTGCAAGGCAGGTCTCCAGCCAGGTCTGTAGCTGGAGGCAGGTGAAAGGCAACCATACGTTGATGCCTTTCTCCCTTTCTTCCTCCCTCCATGCCCTTCTCTCTAGGAAATGATGAATGAAATCTTTAATAAATAAATGAACAAAAAAATAAATGATGAGGGTAATAATACCCACAAGATAGTGAATTCTCTTGCCTTTGCCCTTTGTTCCACATGGTGTAGGCTACATCAGGAAAGAGCACTTCTGAAAAGAGGAGGATGGGAGTGGTTTCTGCTTGTAAGTTGCTCCTCTGGAACCGCGGTGTGTGCTCAGTTCTGCACAACCTCTAACTAATTGAGACACTTCTGAATACTTTTTAAAATACTGAATTCTAATTCTGTGTTAAATATAATATCCCCCCCTTTTTTTCCAGTAATGGAGAGAACTTTAATGGCGAATTTTGTTGGAGTAGATTACCTTTGAGCTTTTGTAGAGTTTTAGAACAGAATCTGGTTTCCAGAAATACTGTTTTATATTTTACTTGGAATTTTTTCGGTAAATCTGTAGGGTTTCAAAATGAATGAACCCCTTATGTGGTTATTTTTCTTTTTTTCCTTCTTGTTTTATTTTCCTTCTTCATTAACTCAGTAATCTAGCTCACTAATATGCCACTTTTCCTAATGGAATTCTTAACATAATTTTTAGCCTCATAAATATTTTTATGATACCTTAGGGCTAAAAAAAATTACATGTATATACATATAGATTTGTGAAAATTGATTATTCTTCAATAGGTTTACTTGTTAATTTAACATAAAGGAATCTATTGTATTATCTAATAATAAAGTTCAAAAAACTTTTAGTTTTTACAATATTTCTCTTAAAATGTTCTGTGATGTTGGCCAGAAGTGATAGGGAATTTCCTTTTCAAGGTTTTGAGGAAACCGTTCTAATGAATATGTTTTAAAGCTGCAGTAGTTTTTATGCCCTCTTGGGACTGATGTGTTTCCCCAAGTGTAGTGTATTTGCGTTTATGTGGTTAAAAAACATACACACAAAAAACCCCAACTCTACAAATTAGTACTCTCAGGATTAAAATTTTCATTGATAGCCAATATAGTAAAATATCTGTCCTTTTATCAGAATGTAGCAGGTCCTAGTACAGTGTCATTTGTTCAGCCTCACATAGATGAGATACCATAGGAACCTAACTCTTAACGTCAATTAGCTTGTGGGAAAATTAGTTTGGTTACATGTCCTTTAGCTTAAAGTTGCAGACCCTGTTGACCGTGGTGAGGATGTACTATATCAAGAATTTCTATTAATCACTTAATACTTTTTTAGTATTTTTATACGTGAAACTCTTTGTTTTCTTCCCCCCCGGCAAAATCAAACTATATGTTTTAAAAGAGAGTTCCTAAGCATTTTTGCCTCCATTTTAAGTGTATTAAGAACCCTAGATTGTTCTGTGCAATCCTTGACTCTATATGTTTATTAAATGTGGTTTTAAAAAACCCACATCATAAAATTTACCATCTTAACCATTTTAAGTGTATAGTAGTTCTAAATATATTTACATTGTTGTACTTTTCCCTTTTAGGGTAACAGTTTAAATACACATGTATCATTACCCGGCACAATAAAGGTCATGTGAGTCTATTTATTTAAAAAGGTTTTTTAAATCAGTAGACTTGAGTTTCAAAAAGTTGATCCCCACATCATTTATTCCTGGAGCTTTTCTTCAGTTTGACTATTATCCTGCATTTCTTTTTTATCATGAGCTTCTCCGTGTAGTTTCTGTTCCTTTAGGGTACTTCTTCCTCCTTTGTCATCTTCATTTTCCCCCTCTTTACAATAGTATTTCTTAGAAACAAAGAATAAGCAATACAATGGGAGGAAGCAGATGTATTCACTTTAAATCCGCATTTTCCCAGTGAAAGTTTGGATTTCTTTTTCTCCAGAGGATTTGATTTTTTTTTTTTGCATGTGAAACAGCATTCTCTTAGGATGTATCTGGGTGATGCAAATGTGGCTGAGAACGACTGTCATAGTTTAATGATGGCTAAATTAAGACTCATGGTGCCATTTTTCCCTCTTGCTAAGTCATTCCTTTAGCTGCCACAAACATAGATCAAGAAAAGGTTAAGGTTCTTTGAAAGTAGGATAGGTACTTAAGGAATAGAATAAGTTTTTCTTTTGTAATTGTTATTCTTGAAGATAAAATTGCCTCCCATAAGTGGGAAATAATTTCTAGAAAGTTTCATGAAAGGAAGCCTGAAATTTTGACATAATACCCTGCATTTGTTTGTTTTCATAGCTTTCACATTTTCTGTGTGTGTGTGTGTGTGTTTTAAAATAATTCCGTTTGTAATCTTGAAAAAAGGATAAATGAGGCACTATTTTGCCTTTAGTACTGTGTAGCTTCTTGTTTTACTTCTTAGGCCAGCACAAAATCTAATGGGTCAGCCTGGGAGAGAAAGTACCTACTCTGGGTCCAGAACTCCACTCAAATTGTCTTGTTTAAACCTCACAATATTCCCAGGGGGTTAGGAACTCACAGACCCTGTTCATGCCTGGTGCATATATACCCACCATGTAGAGTGGTCGGTAATCTCTCAAACTAATCATTGACAGAAGCAGGGTTTAAGCTGAAGGATTGTGATAAAAATTCTGTGCCTCCTGCTATGAGCTGGGGCTCCAGCTGCCAGGGAGCAAGTAGTGAAACTCACTGGATTGACTGGGTCCCTGCTACTCAGCAGCATCATGTAGTCACTGTTTTGAAAACTAAACTTTGATCTGGCACATTTCTCTGACTTGTTATGATGGGAGTAATTTCAATACCATGCTTAAGCCAGTTTTTATAGCACCATCTAAAATACAAAATTCGAATTTAGGAAAACAGATTAATCTGGACTGAGGTTTGCTTTACATTGGTGTTTCTCAAATTTTTGAAAAGGATCAGTTGTAGTACTGGCTTCCTTAAATGGACATCTATCTTTCAATGATGTTTAAACTATTTGAGTCACAAAAATTGAATTTGTGTAGAATTTTTTCAGGAAAAAAAACAGTGTTCAAATGAACTGTGAGTTTTAAGTGAAATCTGTTTTGATAATAAAAATTACAAAGCATTTAAAATTTTACTGAGATTTATTATTTTGGGAATCCTATTAAATATGAAGAGACTAAATATAACGGGACAGAAATGGTAAGTGGGAAGAACATCACAAACTTTTTTGTTAAATTTTGGTGTTATTTTGGGAAATGTTTCGTGGTTTTTACATGTTTAGTAGCCATTATATCACAGATGCTAATTTTATATTTATATGGTATATTTATGGGGTACATAAACTAGACCTTCCTACAGGGAGTGACAAAGCAAATTGCTCAGTTTGGGGAGGAGTTAATTACATTGACCAACAAATGATTCTCGTGCCCAAATTTTGAACCAGTATCAATTTCTTTGTGGGGTGGTTTATGACTGGTAGTAACAACTGTCCTGATTTTGCCATACTAAGGATTTTTACACAAACATCTTTTATGTGATACTTCAGAAATACAGGAAAAAGTTTTAATACATAATCTGTTTCATAAGAAACATAGTTGATATATTTCATTGATACAGAGAAGCATGCCACTTTTAGCCTCAGTAGATTTTCTTTGACTTGAACATCTAAATTATGCCTGTATTTTTTCTACCTTATTTGATTATGTACCATTTTACTGTTTTGATCTTTCACCTAATAGATCCCTCCCTCCCTTTTGAGATTAAGCTTAAGCTTTCCGAAACACTACGTGTCATGCCTCCCTTAACTTTTCAGCATCTTGTAATAGCCCATTGGTTGAAGCCGAGGCCCAGTGAGTGTGTTTTACAAGTAACTTCATTGCCAGGAGCACAACAGGCTTTGTGCTTCAGTCCAGCTTCTTAAGCTAGTACCGACTGATCCTTGCTGGTGGCACCCTTAGCCTTTCTGCCTAACTACCTCTTAAACGTGCTTTACAGCTTAACTTTTCATTTGCCTTTTCAGACCAAGCCAGCAAGCTTTTATTTTGCTTTTGATGAAACTGTTGCTACTGTTTTCTCAACCTCCCCTTTAGTGTATAAGCTGTCATACTTCGCATGGTTACGACATTAGTATTAAACTGTTAATTGTCTCACTTCCTGGCCTTCATTTGAAATCTTCCTAGAACAAAGGCCTGTCTTCTGCTGCTGAATCTATTTTGAGTTTACTTCTATAGCATCTACTTCTGTTTAACAGCAATTTGCACATAATGAAATGTAAAAAACATAGCGTTCATAAAGTCATAGATATTTAGAGCTAGAAATATTGGTCGAGTGTCGTCATTTATAACTGAGAATGTGGAGTCATAAATATTGATTTTGGGGAATAATATGTTTAAATCATGGTATGACTTAGGCATGTTTTACTGCTGTTCGTTATTTCAGCAGAGTACTTACAATAGTTTTTCACTTCAATTGCTTGTTTAAAAAAATAGCTTAAAAACCCTGAACATACGGATATGTGATCATTTTACAGAGAGAATTTTCAAGCACTTTGAATGCAATTGCTTAATACACGGAAACTGATTATCGGGCATTTAAATGGAGACTGTATCCGTGAACTGGTTTTTACTAAAAGCTGGAGTACTGTGATTATCGGTCCCTCTGTGCAGTAACTCCAAAATCTATGTTATACTCTCAGCAGTCCTATCTATATATGTTATTGGTGTAACTGTTACTCTGTTGGTCGTCTTTTCACTGTATCGGGAAATGTAGCCCACCTCCTGGGGAACAAGGGAAAAAAATAGTAGTGCTTAATACAATTATTCCCACAGAGCTTCAGAAATTGGCACAAAAGTTTTCGTGTTAACCTCACAAATGCTGTTATTTTGAATTTATTTCATTTCAAAACAGTATTCAGTACCTTTTAACGAAGCGCTGAAGCTGAAACAAAGTCGGTGTTGTCGAAGAGGGATGCAACTGGTTTTAGCAGTTGGTGTTAAAGGAATAGCAACGGTGAGGGAAAATCCGGGCTCCTAGGAACTTGCATTTATTTCTAAAAAAGGAATCTTGCTTATCACCCAAGGAGTTGGTGTGGTGTTTTGAAGGTCCTGCATCAAGTCAGACATGATTGGGTAGCTCTCCTTTCCTGTGAGGAGCAGGACAGGGTGTTTCTGCTGTGCCGAGTCAGTTACAGGTGGTTGCGTGTAGATGGTGAGTGGCCCGAGCTCTGTTGCTCTGCATGAGCCTTTTGCCTTCCTGGACGTCTCGCACATTTAGGGGTTAAGGTGTCCTTATCTCAGAGCTACAAGGTCCAAATTTTGACCGCTATTCTGCCAAAGTGTGAATTATAGCCCCCTGAGTTCTCCTGGGATCCCATCTTTGCTAAAATCAGAATTCTAGGAAAGAACAGCAAGCATTTAATACGTACTCCAACCTTCCAAGTAATTAAAGGGGAAAAAAATGGCTGCTAACTTTTGTAGAGGGTTTTTTTTTTTTTTTTGCTTGTTTTTTTGGATGTTATTTGCAGACATGTACTCACACAGGCAAGGGAAATACAATTCTGAATTGAGTGCATGGGAAGAAAGCCAACATAATGAAGAATTAGAATCTCATGATAGAAAAAACTCATTTGAAAATTTTAGGTTGACAACTATCATTTTTAAATACACACACACATACGCATTTTTTCCTCCTCATCAAAGCCCTTGAGTATTGGACTAAATATTTTAGTCTTGAGCTCTTTCTTACTAAATTGTGAGTAAGGCCATATTTGAGCCAGTTCACATGGAAACACTTAACATCCTTTATATTATCATTTCTTAGTGATATGACTTGTTAGAAATTGTGCAGATAGTGCAGTAGGAACTCTGTGAACTGGTACTCTTAATGTCCCCAAGTCTTTTAGCATTTTAAAGATTTTATTTATTTTTAGAGAGAAGAGGAGGACGGGGGAGGGAAATATCAATTATGCAAGAGTGACATTCATCGGTTGTCTCTCGCACTCCCCCAAGTGGGGACCTGGCCTGCAACCCAGACATGTGCCCTGATTGGGAATCGAACTGGTGGCCTTTTTGGTTTGCAGGCCGGCACTCAATCCACTGTACCACACCAGCTAGGGCTCTTACTATTTTAGAGCGACCTAGATCCCTCCAAGCCTCAGATCTCACTTAAATTTTTTTTTAAGCCTCACTGAGGACACTTTTTTTTTTTTTTTTGCCATTGCTTTTAGAGAGAGAGGAAGGAAGATAGGAAAACAGTAATGTGGAAGAGAAGCATGGATCGGTTGCCTCCTGTACATACCTGGACTGCAAATTAAAGCTGCAACCTAGTTATGCACGCTGACCAGGAGTGGAATCCTCGACCTGTGGGTTACTGGGTGATGCTTCAGCTGAGCCACCCCAGCCAGGGCTCAAGCCTTACTTTGTAGAAACAAATTTTCCCCTAGAACTTGGGCAGGTGTGACAAGCACTGTGGTGATTTGAAGGCTCTCATGGGATCTTTGATATCTGCTTAGGTACAGGGGGGCCGAAATCTGTCCTGTGGCTTTTGAGGCTGGTGGTGAGGAGAGTGTAGGTGCTGGTAGGGGGAGGTACATGTCTCCCTTTTCCTTGACCAGGGGCAGACTGGCGTAATTCATTTAGTGTTTGCTCATCTAC